>JANSTP010037901.1:0-14738 GCA_025330745.1 Cladonema radiatum
GGATATAATTTTGTTTATAATAATTGTCATTCTTGTGGTTGGACTGGCATTATTTTTCTTGATAAATTTTCTTATATCAAAAGAGCTGATTACAACTTGATAAGAGAGAACATATAGAGTTTGATAAATTTAAAAGGATTAACTGGCTCCCTGTGCAAAACAGATTTACACATATGGTCAATGTGAGTGTTTTTAAGTTTTTTAAAGGTCAGTTACCTGATTATTTAAGTGAGATTTTCAATCCCCAAAGCGTTCGACGAGAGACTAGGAAATTTTTCCTCAAGCTGAATTTACCATCTTTCAAAACTAACTATGGACAAAGCAGTCTTTCCTATCTAGGGCCGTTCTACTGGAATGATCTAGATAAAACCTTAAAGGATAAAGAATCTGCAAATAGTTTCAAACACGCGCTGAAAAGCCATTTCTTTGAAATTAATGAAAGAAAAGAAAATTATATCTTTTTTCGAAAAGATATCTTATATCTTTTCGAAAGATATCTTAAAGATATTTTATCATTATTATTATTATAATAGTAATGTCTCCTAAATATAGAATATAGGTATTTCATAATGTCTCCTAAATATAGAATATAGGTATTTCGTAATGTCTCCTAAATATAGAATATAGGTATTTTATAATGTCTCCTAAATATAAAATATAGGTATTTCATATTGTCTCCTAAATATAGAACATAGGTATTTCATAAATCCAGGCGTATTCAACCGAACGAAAGCGAAGAATCAAACCAATTGAACACCAATCGAATGATTGGTTTTCGATTAGTCGAATCAATCGAACGCCAATCAAATTTTTACATTTTATTCGATAACGAACATTCGATTGGTTTCGATTGTATTTGATTAAATTCGACTTAGTTCGATTACGTTTGGCTACCCTACTTGTTTCTGAGAAAGATGTTCGATTAGCTTCGATTGTATACGAGTACGATTATGTTCGGCTATTGTAAATCTCTTTCAAGTTCTGTTGATAAGGATAAAGCGTGCATTATAAATGAACACAACCTGAAAAAAAAAAAATAGAAAGAAAGTTCATTGTCAGCGTGGACAGTAGGTACTGCAATTCACTAAAATGGATTTATCGAGTTGATGCAAAGAAGATATAACTGGAGCGGCCGCCCTATTTATGCTGCTATCCTGGTTACAATTTGCAGATCGGGTACATAAAAGAACATTATTAGTCCACAATTGAAAGGAATCACTCAAATAGTCGTAAGTTACTGAATATGAGAAACTCGATCCCTCGATCCTCGATTTCCTTATACCGTGCCTTGTTTCCTTTCCTTTTCCTTGTGCCTTTACTTCTCCGAGACGCAGGGAAAGAAGCCCTGGGATCGAGGTTGTGAACATGATCATCGTAGATAATCATCAACAACTGAAAAAGCTGTTGAAGATGATCGAAGATCGTCAAATGAATCAAAAATTTTAAGAAAATTATGTCAAACACAATCGAAAGTAATCCAACATAATCGAATATTATCGAATCAAATCGAATCAATTCAAATATTTTTGGGGCATTCGATTATCGGATCCAATCAAAAGTCAATCATTCGATTGTGTTCGATTAAATTCAATTGGGTTCGATAATCAAATCGCTTTTTTGAATACCCCTGGATAAATGTCTCCTAAATATGTAATATAGGCATTTCATAAATGCCTCCTAAATATAGAATATTGGTAATATAGAATATTGGTAGTCCTTAAATGTCTCCTTATCCCCTTTTGAAAATGAATATCAGTCTAGCCTGTCAATTAGTATTGGCTCAGAACAAGTGTTTTTCATAATTAGAAGAGGGGCCCAATTCCCCCTCCTTTCAAATCGATCCTCCCTTTCTGAGCTAACCCCCTATTTTCCATTTAGTGGAAACCCCGCTGCAAAACTCCAAAGCCCCGCTCCCAAGAGTCTGAAAAACTCTTGGGAATTGTTATTGACAAGCAATTGACTGACCTTTGATTCGCATATTAGATCTATTTGTAAAAAGGCTAATCAGAAACTGAATGCCCTATCCTGAGTCTGAAGCTTTACGGAATACAAACAGAGAAAACTTTTGATGAATAGCTTTTTTTATTCTCAGTTTTTCTACTGCCCTCTTGTATGGATGAATCTTAGCAGGGAACTTAATAATAAGATAAACCGGCTTCAAGAAAGATACTTTCGATTAGTCTATTGCGATACCCAGTCAACTTTCTCTGAACTTTTGTCTATTGATTGTAGCCGCACCATCCATCAAAAGAACTTACAGTTTTTTGCTATAGAACTGTTTAAAGTTAAAACTAGTATTAGTCCAAAAATCATGCGAGAAACATTTGAGATAAAAGCAAATAATCTGCGTAGCAACAGAAACTTTCTCGGTCATTCTCGTAAAACTGTCCATTTTGGAGATAAGTCTTTGACATGCCTTGCTCCAAAGGTCTGGAGTATTGTTCCCTCTGAAATTAAGCAGGCAAAATCTCTTCAAGAGTTCAGGAATAAAATTAAAAAGATTGGCGGCCTTTCGATTGTAACTGCATGCTTTACACACCTTATGTTAAAAACTTAGGATATGTGAATAGTGAGAAAAAGGTGTAAAAACAGTTGTTATGAATTTGATATGAACGACTGTCTTATGTTACGAGTGTTATGATATATGGTTTATTATCTATGAACGCATGTGTTTATGTAGTTGACTTTGATTCATTATTTGCTACCTGTACATCTTCGATTTGGCTTATATTGGAAACATTTACAGTGAAAAGCCATCCGCTATTAAAGTTTACACAAAGTTTAAATAGACCAATCCCGCAATGACGTCATTTTCGTATGCTCCAATCAAATTCGAATGCAGTGTATTTTTCGTCTCGTTTTCATGTTTTAGAAATGAAAACACTGCATTTCATTGGCTAAAAGTTTAAACAAAGAACATGAAGCGAGACGAATAACACAATGCATTCGAAAAGATGAAAATGACGTCATTGCGGGATTGGTCTATGCAGAGCTTTTGAACATCAGAATTTCGCTATTCATCGGAATAGTAGGGCGATGATCATCCCCGAAAGTAGACTAGCTCAAGTCCATTCTTGGTAAATCGGCAAGAAAAAAACTGCTGACCAAACGCATCGCATCTTTGCCGACCGGTATATGCGGGTAATACTAATGAATAAAATTTGCAAGAACGACTAGATCTAGTCTACGCCGAAAGCAGGTTCAGATCCAATGTTACGTAGTAGCCGTTTTTCAGTGTTTTGTGAAGAAAGCAATAACAAGGATTGGGTATGGAATTTCGGGGGGTTTTGGAGGGAAGAGGGTTGGGGAAAGCAAAGAAGTGCTCAGGATAGTATTTTCCGAAGGTGCACCATGGTTGCACCTGACGTTTACAAAATATTGAAAAATTTCAAGCCCTAGAATGATTTAAAACATATTTTCAAAGAATTATATGCAGAAATTATATGCAGGTACGCTGTGTTTGTTACGATGTTGTGTGTTATGTAAATGTAAAGAAACAAAAAGGGGCCTGTTTTGAACACTTCGGGAGTCCATTACTTTATACCAATTACAAAACAATAAAATTCAAACTTAAAAATGTCCACTTCGTCATGTCGTTATCTAAAATATATTTAATATGTTGTTCTAAACTATGTTATTTACTGCTCAATGGCATCATAGGTAAAATTGTAATTTCTTTTATTCTCATAGTCTAACGTAGCTAAATTTTTTTCTCTTCTGTTAACATAAGTTTTAATTGGCAGAATCATATATAACTATAGAAGGGCAAGAAATAAGTTTTTTTCGCCTGGTGATTAAGTGATGCTTTTTACTTTTTATTGAATTTCTTGTTCCAGAAAAGAGGCTCAACTTCATATGGTAAATATTTAACTGTAAAATGGTTTTATATCATTTGCTGGAGTCTTACATCCATGGGAAATAAAACACATTTTTTCGTTTTCATAATTTAAAAAATGCCTTAACCCTATTTGTACCGGGGGGGGGGCACAAAGTGCCCCCCCCCTGTTATTTTCATTTTAAAGCTTTGGGGGTTTAGCGAGCTATTGCCTAATACTTTATGACTTTTAATGAAATTTACCAACATACACTTTGACGCCAAAATCATGCTCAAATATATCCCATTGTTGCCATGGCAACAGCATTCTCAGGTCTTGGTAACCTATTTTTTGCCGATTTTGAACTGAAAAACAGGATTTTCGGGCTGAAATTTGGAAAATAGCTTCAATTTTTTTCAGCACAAAATTTACCTGAAAAACCTCCGAAAACGGGTTTTTCGCGACGTCGCGGGGAAATTGATGACGTCATCATTTTTCCGATGACGTCATCACTATAAAAATTATGCAGAAGTGCAGAGGAAGGATTGATTTATGTGTGTGCAAAGTTTCATTGGTGTTGGTGTTGTAGTTCCTGAATGGATGGTAAAACAAGCCCGGTACAAATAGGGTTAAAAGTATACTTGAGGGACAAGACCACCTCGCCACTTCCCCCTACTTTCCTCACTCCTGAATAAGTTTATAGATATTTATATAGACCCCTTTGCAATGTTTGCATTTTTCGCGATTGACCGACTCACCCCAAGCCTCCAAAAATATTTGAGCAGGCAAGAACTTCGCTAGTGCAACTAGTGCATACACTGGGAAGAGAAACAAACTTCAAATTAGAATGAAGAACCTAGTCATTGGCATAGAAATCTCTTCTGGCTCAATTTACTTGTTTAACATATGTCAAGATGAAAGGCTATAGATCAGTCTTTAGGTAATCAACTTTAATATCTTGTTGACTGCTCAAATCGCTTGGGTTGTCACGTGACTATGACGTAATGTAAACAACGCAAAAATAATTCTTGAAAAACCATTAGAATTATGTTTTTATATTTTATAATAATGGCCGTTTGTTAATGAATAAAGATTTTACTGACTTACTTACTTGCTTACCTATCGTCACAAGAAATGTTTTAGAAGTTTTAATGGCTGTCATCGATTAAGGTATGTCTTTATCATATCATTATCACATTCAGGTTCCCTATCATCCTATCACAATCTTACACCCCTGACTCAATGAGCCGGTGAGACTTGGAAAACTGACTGGGCCAGATTGTATGTTGTCAAAATCTGTTGCACTGCAGAACATGAACAAAGTATAGTAACTGGGCTAGTGAATTAAATGGAAAAAATTTGCAATTAGATTTGACTGGACGAGGATTGACGAATGATGTTGTTTCAGTGGACTACAGAACTCTTTGCCAATTTGACCGGGCTGGGAAACTTTTCACTGGGCTTTCTGAAAAAAAAATTCAAATTTTCACTAGACTGAATCCCACAGGGCCACTGGGCCCGGAGTGTTATCTTCCTTTTCTTGGCTATTCACTGTCGTCTCAATTCAAGGCTCAATTCAAAAAATTTGATGCTGTCAGAAATTGGAGAAATTGAATATAGCTATGTTTATTCATAGAATTTATTGGTAATGCTTGAACAAGACTCTCTGAACAAAATTTCTTTGTGTATACTTATGATCGTTACTCATGAAAGTAATTTGCCGTGTAACGTAAAAGTTTTTCGCCAAAGGTAAAAAAATCAGAGTATTGACAAGTTTTTCCATCAACAAATCGGAGGTCATACGCTTTGTACGCGTATAGTAATTGAATCTAAGCTTTAAGTTAATTGCAATTCAATGTCTTGATTCCTGAGACCAAGCACGGGTGGCGCCACTGAGGGGAGGGGCTAGTGAGGCTTATATCCCTCCACTGTATTTCGTTTCTGTGCTTTATTGTTTAATCTTTATTGACAAAATGCCAAAAAACGTTGCTTTTGTTGCGGATATGCTTTTCTAAACATTTCACTTTCGAAAACGTGCAGCTGCCCCTGCCAAGAAATTCGCTGCTAGAATGTTTCTATGAATGAATAAACTTTATAGTCTCATAACTATATAATCTAGTAAGATCTTCCACTAAAAACTTGGAAGAAATCTCTTGCCTAAGTCTTTTTTTCCTCGTTTATTTGTGAGAATTTTGAAAGCACTACTTGGATTTAAAAGTGAGAATCACGATAATACACTCTGATATAGAGATAATGCTTTAAGATAAAGAATATACTTTAATGACCATAGAACATGCATATTGGATTTCTATCTTAATTTTTTTAGATCAAGCTGATTTTCCTTGGCTCATGAAGTTTCAGTCGGTTTGGTTTCAGTCGCTTCTGTGCTTCATCGGCTTCATCTGATGACGAAAAGTTGCGAGGCAATGGAGAAGATATCATAAAATTGTAATATTATTTGACAACAAGAAAGCATTAAAAAGAATGTTTAGTAAAACGACCCCACCTTCTCTCCCTCTATTCTGGACTTCATATGTTTTTTCGGTAACAATACACTTTTAGTTTGAAGTATTTTAAGGTACATTCAACATAAGCAATAAAAGTGTTGCTTGATGATAGACAAAGGCGAAACTGCGAGTTTTCTCTCACTTTTATTACCTGTTTATCTAATAAAATCGAGAAACTGAGGCTGATGTATACACGTTTTCCTTTGAATGAATGGTTATTAGGGAATGAATGTCTGGGAATGGATGTCGAGGAATGTGTGTCGGCGAATGGCTACTGGGGGATGGATGTCGAGGAATGGCTATCTGGGAATGGATGTTGGGGAATGGATGTCGGGGAATGGGTGTTAAGGAATGGATGTGGGGAATGGATGTCGGGGAAATGGTTTTACGTTTCACTGCCTGAAAAAAGATAAATACTACAGGGTGGGCAAGAAAAAAAGGTGACCTTTTTTGAAGTTGATTTAAAACCGCGGGCTTTTGCATTCACTTACGTTTTTGTATCAAATGAAGAGGTAGGAGATTTTCTTATGATTGATATCAAGTCTGTGCAAAATATTTTTCTCAATCTAAAATTATTAGGCCCAAAATTAGATTTTCTTTTTCAATTGGTATCCTTTTATTCCAGATTTTACTCTAAAACCAAATTCAACCTGCCAAGTCTACTTGAGACTTAGCTATTCCTTTTTCCAGCTGGCTTTGCTCACTTGGAATAAAGAAAACCTTTCTAAGTTATGTCTTCTGAACGTTTATCGAGAGTTAAGGTGCATCTAGGTGAAATAGGTCAAAGAAAAATATATCGAACATATTTTCTGACATTTTTGACGTCTTTTTATACATTTTTAAATTTGACTTGTCTAGTTTTGATGCAGATTTTCTGAAGTAACACATCCTGCTTTTGAATTTTTTGTTTTCAAAGTTGAAGAAAAAAATGTTCCTTATGTTTTAGTGACAATTTCATTGAAAATTTGTTAAAATTAAGAGTTTAGTTACAGTTTCAAAAAGGTCACCTTTTTTTCTGCCCACCCTGTAGAACGAATTTATTGGTAAAAAAGCAAGTTTGCAAAAATAACCAATTTAACCGTATACCAAGTGGGCTTTGGCAAACTAGCGATAAGAGGATAGACGAAAGAATGGCAAATTTCACAAATCAAATTCTGAGATACATTTACCTAACTTTAAAAAACCGACATTAAGTCGACCTTACGAAACCTGGATACTTTGTAGAAAACTATTGGAATAGGAAAATACAAAAAGTTGTTGCACTTCAAAACTTTAAAAAGTAATTTACCTGTAAACTTGGATACTAAAAATGTGTTAAGGATGCTAAGAACACCGCCTTAAGTACATTAAGTAAACTTTGAAGAACTTCCTCTGGTGAAGAGAGAGACATACTTTAATATGACCTGTGATGTTAAAAGCCTTTAAGATGGTACTATTAGCCAATATAATGTAAAATATGCATCTTAAACCGATACAAGATCAATGCGGTCAATCTAATGTCTGAAAAAAGTTTTTTTTTCAGATAAATGATAAGTGCTATTCTAAAATTTACAAAAGCACAATCGTCAGAGATTAATGTCTCAAGCACAAGCTGTTCTGCCTTAACACGTTGAATAGTTGAATCGTCATTGAGTAGAAAAGTAACTTACGAGTTACAAGTTGAATTTAGTCTTCGTAAGCGCTAATATATTAGCCCCTAGGAACCGAGAGGAAACCGGGGGAATCGATTAAGGGAACACGAGAATCGACATGGGAACCCTTAGGAATCGAATAGGTATCGAGGATATCGACAAAGGAACCGAGAGAACCGAGTTGGAAACCGATAAGAACCGAGTAGGAACCGAGAAGGAATCGAGGGAATTGATTAGGCAATGAGGTGTAAAAGAATGTAACAGGATGGATGTAACAGGGATGTAACAGGGCGGAGTAAAAATAAGGTTAGAACCTAACTGAAATAATTTCTGTCCGAACATTCAAAAGATTTTTCAAACTTCTAAGCAAAATAATTAATAGAAATAGATTTTTAGGGCATTTCCACGTGTGGCCAACTTCAAACTGTTCTTAGATTCATCATCTTTCATTTTTTCGGGCTTTGGTAGATTTTTGATGATAGGTTTGTACGGGTAAGAGCCTCGAATCCTTAGGCGGCTCATTATTGGGTAGCTTAGTAGAGCAACTGATGCCTGACGCTTAGTGTGCTTAGGCACAAAATAGAGACGAAGTACGCTAAGACCTGCTGGCGCATGCTTATAATTGTTAAATGGGCTACACTTTTCATGAAGTACTAATTTCTAGGCAAAATCGCCAACTTGCTAATTTCTTTTATTTTTATTGCTGCAATTCTTAGAATTTTTTTTACCATAATTCTGATTGGTTCCTCTATGGTCTTCCCCTGTTCTTTAGTAGGTTTCCAAGTCATTATTTTGGTTCACTATCTATTCTGAAATATTGCAATCAGTTCCCCCAGTTCTTCAATCAGTTACCCCGATTCCCTCAATTCTACCAATTGCCACTCAGTTTCCCTATCGGTTCCCCCAATTCTCATTTTGGTTCCACCCAGTTCCCTCTGTTACCGTATCGGTTCCCTCGGTTAAGGTTTTATCACTTGCGATTTAGTCTTACAAGTTGGTAGAAAAAATCACGAATTAGCATTGTATATAACGAGTTCTTTGTTTAATTTCATACAGAAATTTGACGCCTTGCTCTTTACTTACGAGATGATGCTTTCAAATAAGAATTCAAGCAGTAAGTTTCTTGGTAGTTTAGAAACTTTCATTTATTTTCTAGTTTCATTAGATTTTCTTTGCTTTGAAGAATTCAAAAGTCCTGAGAATTGTTGACCAATTTGAAAAGGATTTTTCTCTGAGCGTCATTTTACCAAATAGGAAGCCTAGATAGCAGAAAAAACAAGACTAGTTTTAATTTCATTGAATTTGCCCTTCCTCAGACTAGCTAGATACCCAATTTCTCTCATATGAAAGACTCTGGCTGTTCAGATTTTCGTAAAAAGAAACTAGATATATTGTAAGTCGTCTTCTGCTTCCCATGCTTTTTAGCTTAGGTTGTAAGTCAAAATGCCTCAATAAAATTCATTAAAAACTGCAAATTGTGTTACAAATCTCTCTCTATTTTCTCCTTAACTCTCAACTCGTGGAAGCAACTCGTAACTCGTGGAATATCTATTCACGTCATCGATTGGTTGAACTGTTATTGAATGTTTGAATTGTTATTCAATAGGTGAATTGTCATTGAATGGTTAAAGTGTCATTGAAGGGTGGAATTGCCATTGATTTGAAAAAGTGACCCATAGACGCAGTGCAAATTTGCCTATTACATATATTTCAAAAATTAATTCAATGTGGATTGCGGTCTGTATGTATTAATATTGTTTTATGAAAAAAGTAGCATTCAAGGGAGATGATATTCCTTAGTGTTGAAAGAACCAAGAAAAACATAAGCGAAGAACAATCTTTGAGCAGTCTTGATACGAGTCTTGGGAGCAAGATATCGAAGATATATAAGTTGTCTGTTTGAATAAGGCAAGCAAAATACGTTTGATGGCAACTTTATCCTTTTACTTCTTGAGATATAATCGCCTGATATTTGTAAAAAAGAAGAAAGAACACAGAATACAGTCGACTATTTTTCACAACTTTAAAAGCACAATTTCTGATTTTAATTGCCAGTAAATTATTTGTCTTGGTTATCTACTTGATCGAAGAAGTCTTATTTGACAAAAAATTGTTATGAATAATCTCTTTTGTTTTGGTCTCCTGTATAGTAATATACTAAGTTTAAAGGTACATAAACACCCTTTGAAAAGTAATTTGGTCAAATTTTAAAAATGATTAATTGTTAGCTCAATTATTAGATAATCATGAGTTATCCCATCTCAGAAATTTTTATAGAAATTGTATTATTCGAAATCTGTAAATATGGCCGTTAATGGCTGCCATTATTGACAAGAGACAAAGCGCTTCAAAAATTTCCGTTTATCAACCTCAAATTGCAAATTCATGACTTTAGAGAAATAATTGTTGGCGTATGAAGTATGCAAGACAAAAAATATGCTAAGAAAAGCGGGGTGTTACACCATATCTACCTACCAATTACGTTTTGCCCAAATGAAAAATGCACTTTCACACAAACCATGTTATAACTAGTCTTAGCGGCACTAAGAGTCACCATAAAGAATTCGTTATTGAAAACCATCAAACCCACTAAGATTCATAGGCCTAAAAAAATTCAATTAAATTAAAATAAAAAAAACAAGTGAACTGTGACGTCATAGGCTTTAGCTGGAACCAAACGTGGTGAGAAAGTAGTGGGATACTGATAACAACATTCCTGCTAAGTTTGAAACAGATTTCATATTTGGTTCATGAAAGAAAAATAAAGTTTTATATTTGGTGACATACCACCTTTAATTGGTATAACAAACGTTGCTTATTATTATCTTTCAAGGTTTCAAAAACTACCATTATAGTGTTACGTCGTAAATGCTATTGGTTGGTGAATGAATAACGTTTACGATTAATAATATATTTACCAAATTGGGAAGCGACACATTTTTCGTCGAACGATATATACCAAATTAAGGCGGCAACACATTTTTTATCTTTCAAGGTTTCAAAAACTACCATTATAGTGTTACGTCACTTGCCAACAATCCTTAAGTTTTACAAAATTAAGCGAGAATACAATTTCTACTGTTTAAACTTTCACATATGCAGACAAGTTATCAAAGTAATTGAAATAACGTATACGATAATAAAATATTTACCAAATAGGGCAGCGATACTTTTTATGTGGTACGACTGATAAGTTTTTTTAAAAATCAAGCGACGTTACATTGTTTACTGGCTAGATTTTACAAATGCACCGTTATTTAAGTGCTTACGTCAATTGAAAACCTGCAGCGATACTGTTATGTTGTACGATTGATAAAATGTTTTAAAAATTAAGCGACGATGCATTGTTTACTGGCTAGGGGTTCACAAATGCATCTTTATTTAACTGCTATATCACTTAAAAACCTGCTACCCTTTAAGGCTTTGTTCAGATTTAAGAGCAACACAGAATAAATTGTGTTTTTAATCTTGTACACAGCTCTCCTTGATTAGAAAACAAACTGAATCCTTGCTAATCCAATCTTGAATCTTTTCAGCTAGCTAACTAACTACCAAAATTCTTTCAGACAACTTATATTTTTGCAAAACTCTGTTGCCTACCTAACCTTTTTTGACTGAACAAAACAGATAAAAAAATTTTAAAATCTTTAAAAATATTCAGTTGGTTTACTTTTTCATCTTTCCAAGCTAATGCAATAAAGGAAAAAATAATTTAAAACTCCATAAATCTGTAAATTCCATGATTAAACCCCACACAACTCTCTGGCTCCCAAAACCATGAAAAAACTGAAATGATAAACTTTCACTTTTCCACGAGGCAAGCAATCTTAAATTCTAGACTCCAGAAGCGACTTAGAATTTAAATCAAAAACTTCATAAGCAGTACACCGGGTTCTGGATTTTCAAAAATGGGCCTTCTTATTCCGAAAAAGACTAAGAAAATTTTTTATCGGGTTCCGAACTTAGGAATTGGCACGTAAAAAAACCCAAAAAACTAGAGACTGCGGTGCAGGCGAACTTTCACGACTTTCTTTGAACATTATGAAAACTAGAGACAAACTGAGACCTACAATCATAGACAAAATGACTTGAAAATTTCTGATAACTAACTGGCTGCAAATACCTCCCGATGATGTTGGTGATATATATTTTGGAAAAGAAATCTAATACCATGAATAACACTACATATACCATTTTATTAACTTTTAGATGTTAGATATTGCATGTGAAAGTAAACATCTTCAAAAGCAAAATGGCTGGCATTTATAATAAATAAATATGACAATAAACAGCTAAAAGGCTATTATCAAAAAAGGCGAACAGCTCGAGCCCTGTCCTACATCAACTAAATGATGCTAGCTAACATTTTGAGAATCTGGGTCAGGCAGAGTACAGTAAGGCAGTAAGGTTAATAATATGTCTGATAGACAATGTCGACATCAGCACCACCGAAGGAAAGTCTGAAAATAAAACTTATTAAGGTATACCTAATCAACGATCATCAGCTCTCTCTTCATCAAGTACTTCTCACATGATAGCAGATAAAAATATAAAGCAGGCTCCTTCAGCACTGCCTCAACAACACCTAAAACTCTTAGCTATCTGAAATCTATAATGACTCTGTCACTAATTTGACTCCTACTGAAGACTCTGAAACCCTGAAACCTGCAATTTCAAGAATGAAGCTTTACATGTACAAGACTAGTAACTCGTCGTTCCGAGTTGCGATATGCCGAGATACCCGAAACCCCGATTTTGCCGATTTTGCCGAAATAATGATTTTTGCGTTTTCTAGATCTAGTCTATACTTGTACATACATAACTACAATCTGAGACTACTTGACAGCTGAATCACTTCTTCTATCTTCATCTAATATTTCTAAACTTCTACTGCTCACAAGACGTTTTAAAAGTTTGAACTAAACTCGTTTTTTACATGAAATACTTACTTCAAAAGATAAGCATTAACACATTATTTCCCTCGTGTTTGATATAAAATGTTATGCCACGGCAAAAAATTAAAAACAAAATGAGAAAACGATGTGATCTCTTTGGAATAAAAAGAATGGGCCAATTATCAATCTCTAAATTGTCTCGTGTCACTAAAGATTTTTTTTGCGGAGACAATTGATCTGAAAACTGAATCAGACATTTCCGATTTGAAAGCTATGAACTGATGAATCCCGATTCTGAAACGTTACGGAAGAAATATGAAAGGGTAAAACAATACTTTACACTGTCGTGAAAGTAAAAAGGAAGAATTTTTTTGACGGCGGCTGCAAACTCTCACTTTCGTGAAAGAAAAATAAGAACAAAAGTTGACAATCAGTACTAATAATGTAAAATGTGTATATAAAAACAGTATAAAAACATAAAACAGAGATCAAGTAAATTTATAGTACGAAAATTCGAGCAAAAGTTTAAAGATACTTTAATGTCAGAAACTTTCGCTGGTTCATTTTGCAGGAAAAACACCTTCGCGATTGAGCCATTTACAAATATTCTGTGATCACCTTAAAAATGTATTTATTTTCTGTATGATCGCAAAAAAATGTTTTTGACCCGTTTTTGACTTTCTTTAAAAGAATTAAGAAAGAAAATATTTTATTCTTGTTCTTTTAATTAAAATTTAGTTTAATAAATTAGTTTATTAAAGTTATTTTTAAAATATCAATTCGAGGCCCGTATTCTGGCTGGTTAAAACCGAGTGATCACGTATTGACTAATCCACGTATTGACTAATAATTGACTAATTTGTAGAATATTATATAACAGAATCTATGAACACCTTACAAGTAATAACCTGATTTATGAAAAACAATTCGGCTTTCAAAGAAACTGCTCAACTGAGCATGCTATCTTACAGTTGGCACAGGATATTTCTAACTCTTTCGAAAGAGGTGAATATGAATTTTTATAGATTTGTCAAAAGCTTTTGATACTGTTGACCATGAGATTTTATTAGGAAAATTAGAAAGCTATGGCTTAAAAGGAAACATACTTTCCTTACTTACAAATTATTTAATGTATCGTAAACAGTACGTGTATTGTAAGGATCATGAAACTGATAAACTTGATATAATATGTGGTGTACCCCAAGGCTTGATTCTTGGACCTCTTCTTTTCTTAATATATGTAAATGACTTAAATAAAGTGTCGTCGATATTAAATGAAATCATGTTTGCTGATGATACCAACCTCTTCCTCTCTGACAAAAATCTTGAAAAACTGTATGAACAAATGAACAGAGAACCTGAAAAATTAACAGTGTTGTTTAGTGCAAATAAACTTTCCCTGAATGTTGGGAAAACAAAGTACATAATTTCATTCGCCATCACGGAAAAGAAATATCGAGAACTTGTCGTGTGAAATTAAAATCAATAACACAACTATTGAGCGAGAAACAGTTACTAAATTTCTAGGCGTTCTTATAGATGAAAACCTTAGCTGGAGACAACATATTGAACATGTTACCAAAAAAGTATCTAAGAGCATCAGAATCTTGTGTAATACCAGAGAAATTATTGGAAAAAAAAATCTTATGCAACTTTATTATGCGTTTATTCAAAGCTACTTAAATTATGGTAATGTCGCGTGGGGAAGCACAAATAAATCAAAAATAGAACTCCTTTTCCGCAAACAAAAACACGCTATAAGAGTAATTAATTTCAAAAATCGCTACACGCTTTTTTTTTATAAGAATAGTGGTTTTTTTCCGTCATCATGAATATTCTTAACTTTTTAGGCAAAATCATCTTATTTTATTCTTAACTCATTCTTAACAC
>JANSTP010038012.1:0-14730 GCA_025330745.1 Cladonema radiatum
TGATCATTGTCCCCCCATTTTAGGAGTAACACATTTTTTGAATACGTATCTCTTGAAGTAGTGGATTCCGCCCCTCCTTCCAGAACTCTGGTTCTAGAAGGTATTTTTCAATATATAATCTTTTCCTCAGAAGAAGACCAACCTATAAGAAACGAAATGAGCCCAAAATAGTTTTGTGACATCATTTGATTTCTAAATGATGACGTCATCGTTTCTACGAAATCGGACGCGAAAATAGGTAAAAATAGCTAAAAGCCTCTGAATTCAAATAAAATTGGAATGAAAAAAGCTTTTTACATGTCACATTTTTGATCTAGTTTCACAAATAATACGGTTTTTTGATATATCATGCTGAAAGTTAGGTTTTTGGGCTTTTCCTGGAAATAAATTGATCAATTGGCGTTCGAAAGTCACCCGCCATGACCGTCCACCAATAGATTTTTTAAGAAATTTTTTACCAAAATGCTTTTTATAAAATTTTAGGAAACATCACTAAAACTTAGGGCTCCATCTATAACACAAGATGAGCTATATCAAGAAAACCAGCAGGGGAGGGGGAAGAATCTGTCCCCCGGGCCAGATATGGTGAACTTAACTTTAATTTGTGATTAATAAGTTTGCCTTTTAATAAAGACATAAAAACAGCTGAAATTCCATAAAAGAATATCTTTTAAAAAGATACCAAAAAACGTATTAATATTTGAGATCACCCATGATCCAGCGATTGAAAAGTTCTGAAATTCCACTTGGTGCAGAGAGCAAAGGAAAACCAAGCCATTACATCAAATATTAATGGTGCGATGTAATGATAGGGAAGGAAGAAATGTAATTAGGTAATTAGTTTTTTTTCTCAAATTATTTGGTAAATTCTTGTGCCTGTGTACAAATCAATGTGTTCCAAATGCTGTGTACCTACTGTGTTCTGCTTCTTTTATTCTTTTTGAAGAGTCAGCACTTAATAAGAGATCTACAAAAGGAATTAAAACTTTGTATTTCATTTATTCTAAAATTCTGAATATAAATAGATTCAAATCACCTTGAGATAGCACTATTAGTAGAGTTAAATGTGCCCTTGCAACCTCCTAATAAATTAAGAGCTTATAAGTTTTTAGAGACCTGTCTTTTATGCCAGTGTAATATTTCATTACCCACTGTATATTCTAGTGAGAGCCTGTCTTTGAAGAGATGCCTTCAGATAATTGCAGAAATATTGGCTTTGATTCTATAAATTAAAACACAGTTCTGGATGATGGCTGTGTATCTACAGTACAAAAATCCTTAATAGGTCATAATGAGGGGGATTCGGTTGCGTAGAAAACATAATTTGACGGTTTTGACTGAACCAATTATCTTTGAATGCTTTTGTGATGAGCATAGAAGGAATATACAAATATCTTACACAAATTACAACAAAGTAGTTGCTTAAAACTTGCCAATAATTGTAAAAAGTACTTGACAGCAAGAAAACAAACTATTGTCCCTGTTGTTGCACTCTACAAATAAAGAACGTTCAATCGTAAAATTAGTCTCTCGCAAAGGCTGAAAATAATTCATATCTACCTTTTTATAATCAGAATCATTTCGTTGAGTTTTCTATATGTTTATATTGAATAAAATCATTAGCAAAAAATAGTGCTTGTTTTGTACTGACGATAACATCACAGACAAAAAGGTTTGTTGAATTGTATATAGCTATTACCATCGCAGATATTTGATATCAGGAATGAAGCTGACAATTAGCCAAAGTACATTAAACTCAACAGTGTATTTGTCACACCATGGCATGCTATTTTGTATCCCTGATTGCTAGATCTATAGTTTTGTCATTTAATTTGTTTGAATGAAATGCTGAATTTAAATAGCTATTTGTTCCCAACACTTAAAATCATTTATCTCTTGATCAAGTATCATATAGATCAAGCATTCAAATAACTTCTTCGATCACCAGAAAGTCAGTGCCCATGCCCAATTGGCTCCCTGACGGCATCATGGAGTCACTGTGTAGATATTCTTCCTTGTTGATTTTTTAACACAGCGTAAATTAGCATAGGCTCTAAAAATCTTGAAGAGCAATAGTTCATTCAACAAGGATGTAACTTCAAAACTATTCTTTTTTGTAAGACGTAGCTATAGCTACACTCTGCTTTCTTCTGTCTGGAGTTTTCCTGTCTGACCTTGACGTGTGCTAGGTGCAGTATCCACCACCGATGTGATATGGCATGTATTTGTTGGTCTTTTTAATCTATCGTCCATACATCTGTGGCACGAAGAAAGACCATTCTTGATAAACCAAGTTATTTTGGAATCTTTTCATACTAGTCAAGCTTTTTCTTCTCACAAGGTTTTTTGTAAAAGACTTTGTTGAGTTCTGCAGCTTCCACGTGCACGTGCATGAAATCTCTGCTGAAAACTTTTTTCGCCACTATTTTGATTTCGAACAATAGATTTTCAGCTTCAGGCGCTCCAACACAAAAACTCGGGAGTTAATCATCCGGATAGGAATATAAGATCTTTGATGGTAGATTTGATTAAAATATCGTGATTAATGGCGTCAAATGCCTTTCAAGGCCAGGTTAGACTACTACAATTCGGCCTACAATTCGAATTGTGTAGGAATTTTAATAAATACTAGAATAATTGTGGCTTCAATTGCACTATGAATCTAATCAAAAGAATTTTTTTCTTCTCTTCAAAAGAAATTATTGAAAACAGGTGGTTTTATCGATATTTTCTAAGGACTGCTCTACAATTCGCTACAATTTTTTTGAATTTTCAAATCAGTTTGAAAATTAATTGTAACTTGTTTCTTACCTGCATAATTTAAACATTTAAGGAAATTGTAGGTCTCTTGTTACACGCTTAAAATTTCCTACAATTCGTTAAAAATTTGCTACAATTCGAATAATAGGCCCAATTGTAGTAGTCTAATCAGGCCTTTAGAAAAATCAAGAAGCACATCTAACCCATATTCTATGCTCTCAAATGAATTTGTTATATGATCAATTATTTCTAAAAGTGCATGTTCGGTGGAGATATCTGGGAGTTTTTCATCTATCAAGTACTTATATAATCCGCTGTACATTATTCTTTCAATTATTTTTGAGAATGCTGGCAACACAGAGACTGGTCGGTAATTAGTTAGATTAGATTTTCACCAGCTTTGTGAATAGATGTGACTTTTGCTATTTTCAGTTGCTTTGGAACAATAGCTTTCGTAAACTATTCCTTACAGATGAGCGTAACTGGGTTTAGGATTTCTCAAACACTTCTTACTTACGTCTGCCGTGATTCCATCATTACTTGGACTTTTTCTTATTTTTAGAGATGCAAAAGCTTTTTTCATTCCTTCAAAACTGACTTCAGTATCTGGTGCAAAAACGTTAGAATGAATTGTCATGTATTCAGTAGGTTCTTTTGTAAGAGTTTGGTATTTTTTATGCTAGTTTTGGTCCTATAATTAAAAGGAAATCATCGAAACCGTTACTGATCTGTTCATCAGATAATGATTCTATATTGTCCTTAATAATTCTACTTGGCAATTTACTCGATGCTTTGTTACTTCTACCAATTATATCTTTGATCGTATTCCAGGTTCGATCGTATGCTAAAATTAGAAAGTTTTAGAACTGGGAAGCTGTATTAGATTTTCGTTGTAAAATGTTTTTGCAGAAATGCTTCTATGAAATTTAATATTGGATGTATAGAGCACTAATTTACTAGTATTTATTCTCTTTTTTCTCTGCAGCACACAAATCGTGTAGAAAAACAAAAAAATAAATAATCAACTTACTTTTTCTACTATTAAATACGGTGGCCCTTACAATCATGGTCAAAATATTGTAGACTTTTTCGAGCCTTTCCAGTATACACTGGCACCCGAAGAGATAAGATATGTGAAATTTGGATACCCTGTTAGACAGCAATTTATCGCGGGATTTATCTATATAAGCCTTGATCGTTGCACTCTTGGGTGACAGGGTGAAAACCACCTAACACCCTATTTGGGTAGTTTGACATCCCATTAGGGCGGTTTAATCGGAGAATTGCCGGAATTTGAGTTTGCCAAACAGTTTGTTTAAAATAATCCAACTTGTGGTAAGATTAGAAATTGAAAAACTGGCAGGATTTGTTCATTGTTTACAATATTTTTTTCCATGGTTGTAGCGGCCACGGCAAAATAAAAACACTGAGTTACTTTTTTCCTAAATATTTTGAAGCCTCTGACTGTTCGAAGAGGTTTTTTTATGGTTTAATCCTACTTCTTTAATCTGCTCTACAGCCTTAAATTTTTCAATAGGTGAAATTTACAGACTGAATTATTATATGTGAACAAATGAAGTTCTAATTCATGGGTGATGGGTAGAACGCTAAAAACCAACAATAAGTTTTTGCTGGAGTTTCTTATGAAACTTTTACTTACAGAAATATATATAAAATTTATCCAGTATGAAATTAGTATGAAACTAAAGGACTGTTCAATACTTTATTGGATTTTTTTGATTAACATTAAGTTTGTTATTAGGACAACTAGTATGAATACTAGGTTATAGTATTTTATACTTATTTAGTCTTTCTAATACAATTCTATTTTAATACTTTCAAGATATATGAAGGGTGTAGATTTAGGGGGGCTTGGGGGTTGGAGCCCCCCTCCCGCCTGCAACATTTTTTTCAATTGTGAGAAATTCTTTTTTTCCTTTCCTAAAAACTCTTTACCTATCTATAATTTTTTGAGCAATGTAAGATATGTATTAAGAAAATGCTGCTGGTAGGTTATGACACCAATATCTTGCCGGAAAATATAAGTTGGTGGGTGAAAATCAAGTTGAAATTATAGATTTTGGTCCGTTTAGGTAATCCAGAGAGATGGTTTTATTCAAAAAGTGTCTCCTGGGGACCTGTCCAAGGGGCTCCCTTCAGTAAAAATTTTCGAGCCCTCTCAATAGAAAATGTCTTGCCACGCTCCTGTATATCTATCCAAATGGACATCATATCGTATCATAGTATATAAATTGATATTTTTTTCTTTCCAATCTTGGGACTCATAAAACTGTTTATTACATCAAGGAGTTACTACAACTAGCTGGAGAGAAGACTCGTTATATGCTTCTGAAGTTTCTTTTATAAACTCTCATTAATGCTTTATCTACTTTAATGATTCTATCTACTTTATCTACTTTTGTTCTCCAAAATGAATAGCGGCACAGTGTTTGTAAGCAATCAACAGTATAACTGTTACATAAAAAAAGTCAAGCTGGAGTAGCAAGGAGTAGCCGCGTACCTCCTTCTTTGATTTTTAAGGGTTTATGCAATGTTAGTTTTCATATATCTAAAGTTCTGTGGGGGAATTTTTGGGGAAATTTATTTGAAACTGGAAATGCGAAGATGATTCTCAGAACCTAAAATTAGCTTAATTGTGTAAAGTAAATATTTTTCATCGAATAAAAATAGCACAGACGGAATTTGAATACTCGATAATGAAATATTTGTGATAAATAATTTGGGGAACTTAATAGATTTTTGGGGATTTTAGATATAATATTGGCAATGAGCACGAATTTCTACAATCCTGTGGGCTCACTGCAAGAGTTTAAATTGTATCTGTAATGCATAAACATCAATAATGACAGTTTAAAAATAACATTAAACGACTTTTTATTGATTTTGATTTATTTAACCACGTATTGATTTGGGATGTGCTTCACACAAATGTGATTTGATTACAAAGATTACATGCATTGATTTGCAATTTAAAAACATGTAAAGAGAGTGAGGGTGGTTGATTTAATTGTGGGTTGCAACTGAATGCTAAATATCAGTAAATTGGCCATAATCGGAAAATTATATGTCAGTCCTGTCATTAGAAAAAAAAAACAACTCTTTTCCTTAAAAAAAAAAGCCGCTCTGCTAATACTATTTTCAACAGAAGATATTTCTTTTATGATTATTTTCAAAAAAAAAATATTTCTTTTATGAAGACAAAGAAAAAATACTATTCATTTTGCTTGACCTTTCACATTGAAATTTCATACTGATAGTGATGAAGAAAATTACCATGGAAACATCATGATGATAGTAAAGTGATAGAAAAACAGATATCATTATTTTTTTACCTGGAAATTAATATTGGGCATAATATATTTTGACCGTTTTCGGCCCAAATAAGTACTTTAATTAAACAAGAAATAGTTTTCTGAAATCAGCATCAGTCATAGATTGCATCTAAAGAATAAAAAAAAAAATTGATAGTGCCTCTTTAAAATATGAGTATAGTCTTTAAAAAGTTCGAATTCAGCTATGTACTGTGATTATGCAAAGAGAACAAACATTATTTGTGAAATCCAACACTTAAATTACTGCATGTCTAGACTAGCAGCTAGTTGTCGTTTTGTTAATTATATGAAACCGGGATTGTGTTTTGAACCCGCATCCCGTAAATTTTCCCCGTTCGGCTTTGGGCCTATAAACTCAGGCTATTTATAGTCTACTTCATGCCATGTGTGCGAGTTGAAAGAAATATGTAACTCGTTGTTCGAACTTTGTTTTTCGTTCTTCAAACACAATGATGTATCCTTAGATCAAGCAAAGAGATAGTATACTTATCTTTGATGGAGATATTTTTTATTTGTTTTGATCAAAGTAAGCATATAAGAAGAAAAATAAATAAGCAAATTAAAAAATGAAATAAATAAAAACTTAAGGGTGGAAATGCTTTGAACCTATTAGATTGTGTGATATAAAACTAGAGAACATGATATGTGAAAATATTGTTCATTTTTTCACCAAAGACTGAATTTACCATAGAAAAATTTTTATTTTTCCGTAAATATCTTATTTTGCCATGGGAAATTTTTTATCTTGCCGTAAAAAGTTTTTATTTTGCCGTGAGATTTTTATCTTGAGGTGAAAACTTTTTAATTTGCCCTGAAAATTTTTTATATTGCCGTTGCCGCTATGAGTCACCGTAATTAAACTAGTTTTTACACACAAAAACCTGAGAAACTTAAGAAGAAACTTTTGTAAGCAAATTTAGATAAATGTTATGGAACTTGTGGAGCTAGGCATGTTGCTTGGTTTCTCACAGAAAAAGAAACGTGTATGACATACAGGAGTATACGATAACATATACAACAATTGGCTGATTCGTAAGATTTTCTTTGACGGAGATTCGAAAATGATCATTTCTTGCAAAGGCAATGAATTTCGTCGGTTACAGTAACGAAATTTTGAAAGCAGGGATATTCTTTGACAAATAATTGATATTGACAAAAAAATTTTTATGGATGCAGGCGATATAATTTCAAAGCTCAAATGACTTGCTAAAATTTTTAAGTTTTTGTCAGGAAAATAACATGATGATAGCAGTTATTGGTAACTATACTCAAAAATATTTTGTGGGAGCTTTCATATTTTGGGGGATAAGTCACCACAAACTCAGTAGGTTTCATAGTCCCTACAGTCTTAACAAAAATAGTGAATTTTTTTTTCGTTTTCATAGAGTAAGAATACATTGTGAATGAGATACAAAAAAGTCTTTTTTATGAAAATCTTTGCTCAGATGTTTAAAACTTACAATCATCAAAGTTATTGCTATCGTTGCAAAGTTATTGTTTAAAATCAAGTACGGAAAATAGAACACAATAACGGAACTGTTTGAGAGACATTTCAATAAAGGTTTTTTATTAACATAAAATTGATGTTTGTTGTAGGGTTAACGATGATCATGACTTAGTAAATGCAACAAAAAACACACATTTCTTTGAAGGTAAGATAAGTGTGATACTTGATAAGTTATTTAATGATAATAATGCATGCATTTCTACGGTCAACAATCATCTTAGAAGTTTTGTCATTCAACAATGCTTGGCATAGGATGTCTTCATCGGCCCAGTCTTCATCTGTGTCTTGGAAATATTCAGATAACTTGGTCTGCCGGCTGGTTACTTCTTCATCGAGCAAGGGTGCTAAAACTTTCAATGTAAAGTAAAGTGGCAAACTTTTGAATCTTGCTGTAAGACCACATAATACATATTGGAAGAAATTATCTCCGAAAGTGGATACAGTTGCATACTTCTTGCATTTAGGGCATTTATTGGAACAAGAATCAAGCGTTACCGTTGCTAATGGAAATGTGAAGGATTTTTTTAGAAGAATTTCCTCAGGCAGTGATAAAATCAGTAATGGTTTTTTGCAGGACCTTTGATTTCCGTATCTGCAATTGTAACAACAAAAAACATCTTCGTCAATATTTCGAACAGACAGGTTTTTCAGTTGATAAGTACCATTTTCTGTTAATTTTTGGATGTATCTATTCCCCCACACGTGGAAAACAATTGTAAGTAAGTAAGTAAGTTTCATTTCATCACCAAATAAGTTAAAATTTACAAATTAAAATGTATATATTGAAAACACTAATATATACTTGACAAACAAACAAAGAAACAAACAAACAAAAAATTATAGACTAAAAATACTAAAAACAAAATATTGAAAGCAATTAATGTGGGATTTGTGACAGGGATGACACAAAACAAGTTGCAAAGACCTGATTTCCATTGTGGTCCCAGAGTTCCATTGTGGCTGAACTGTCCTGGATAAGATATTCGCATTTCCATTTCGACCTGCCAACTGGGTCCGTTTTACAAATGCGTTCATTTTCGCCACATAGCTTGACGATATCAGTAACTGTTTTGTAGCTGCAGGAATATTTTATAATATTGCGTAGTGATTTCTGTGGCGCATCAACTGTTGCTACTTGATGGTATGTAAAGTCTGGTAGATTTTCAGCAGCAATGACAAACGTTCGGCGATTAACTTCAATATCCTGGAGGGTGTTTTTTTTTCAGTTTGGAAGTAGACGGTATTCCCTTACTTGCAATACTGCTTTTTCGTTTGTGTCTTTTTCCAATTGCTTATACAGATCGGTTCTATATGAAACGGATTCGTAAATTTTTTCTTTTGTCTGCAGTTTCATATTGAAGTAAGGCGTACTATGAGACTTCGATTTCTTTTGTGGGCTAAGCATGTGGACAAAGGCTATTAGTTTCCCTATAAAGAAAAAGTTAAAGAATAAAGAACAAGTGTCTTTTGCCCATTCGATACTTTAGAATATGTCTAAAAGTATGCGGAAAAACGAAATCAGTTACCAGGTTTGGCTTTGTAATCTTTTCTTTTGAATTTTAACTCGTAATATCCTAGCTCGTAATCTTTGAAGCCATTTTGACTTTCCGTTCAGTAATGATCTTTTGACGTATAACCTGTAAGACATTTGATGGAAAGTAACTCCGAAAAAGAAAACAAACTGTATTTAAGTTAATGTCCGAGAGCGAACTGAGAATTCCTTTCCTTGGCACCAGTTGCAACATGTTCAACCTTTATCAAAAAAACCATATGAGTATACTTTCATAGATATCAGCAAATTAGTACCCAGGAATGCATTTGTTGGAACGAGTTTTCCCGGTACCAGTTGCCATGTGTGTGATGTTTGTCAAAAGAATCAGACGTGTGAAACTTCACACATCTCAGCAGTTGGTTTCTAAGCATGTAGTTTTTATAAAATATCTGAAAGTTGCCGCATGTGTGATGTTTTCCTTTTTAAACTGAAGTAATTTTTTTGCCAAAAGATGACAGCATACAAAAGAGAAAAATTTATTTTGTTGAGGCTTTAATTGTAAATAAGCCTTTTTCTATCGGTTATGATCATGTCTGATTAATTATACTTGAGGAAATAGAGAAAAGCTGAACATTAATGCCTGATTTTATTTGGTCCCTATCAAGTGCATGATTTGACTATTTAACTTATATATGTAATCTTTATATGGGAAAACCTGTGGGAGAAACCTGGTCCAGTTTCCTATTTTCCAGGATTCAGAATAAATAATGCATGGGATAAATTTCTTGCTGCATTGTATGGAAATTTATGTGAAAGGGGGTTTGGGGAAGCTAGTGTTGCTTTCTCAAGGCCCAAGAGAAATAGGGAGTTATTCTCAAACAAAGTTTTTTTATCAGCTATATAAATGATTGATTTGACATGCATCTATCAAATAAATATATTTTTTCGAATGTTTAAAATCCTGTGTGGGCAATGATACCAACAACAATTTTAAAATTATTGAAGCATTCTGGGTAATAGCAAAATATGCTATCTCTGTTTGGCTGGTCTTTCAGTGGTGACAATTCAAGTGCAACTAAGCGAATCCATGTTACAAGTATTCTTGAGGTAATTGAGTGTGATACACCAAAACGGAAAGCTAAATCTCTTTCTGGTGGACCTATTTGTGTAGACGCACAAGAGTTAATAGTAAACAACCCTTTCCGCAGAGTTTTGACATGTTTCTAGTTTTTTTATTAACCTTCAATTGATATTTTTGCTCTGTAAGATTATTCACCTTGATAGTAATTTAAAAACTTTTCTTTTGGTACTCAGTGGTCATACAACCGATTGAACGCAGAAGCATTTTGAATGCAAATGTACGATTTAACTAAACTGTCATTTTTTCCAATATCGCTAAAGGTGAAACTAACTTTATCCTTTATCTTACATTCGGCAATATAAAGATGTTCTTTCAGAACAGTGATTTCTTTTCTTCTTCGTAAAAGTAGCTGAGTACGTTTTACAATTTTTGTATTTTTTCTGTTTACAATTTCTGCAAATAGCATATTCAGTGCGTCCAGCGTAATTGCCACTGTCAATCTAATCATAAAGATGTTCTTTTACATGTAATGCGTTGTTCATAACGCATTACATAAAACAGATTTTACATACATACATTTACTTATTTATTTAAAGCTGGAGGAATTGCTAATTGCTAGTCAAAATGCTAACAAACAATTATTTACATTTAGAAATAGCCGTGTTTGAAATAGTAGATTTATGTTTATGAAAAGCATAGAAAGTGTCTACTAAACAACTCTGATTGGCCAATCAAATCCGGCTATTTTCAGCTATGGTAAAAAATTGAAGAAACAAAGAAATAAATTTTTTAATTTTAATTGTAGAAAAAAAATGCATAAGAATCCTCATCCCAATTTTTCATAAAATTTTTGAAAGTAGAAAGATTATCCCCTGTTTTGATTTCGGACGGGAATTTGTCCCATGTTTTTGGGCCATATGCCCGAAGACTTTTATCGCCATACCCAGTTTGGTTTACCTTGTGATGTACTAGATTGCTTAAATTGTTATGCCTTTGCGCTCTAGCTGAAATCTTTTGGATAAATATAGCTTTCGTATCATAAGGGTTTAAGCCGTTGAAGGTTTAATAAATTTCGACACATAGCAGTTTTATTTTGTTCACATTCATTGTACTTCCCTAACTTTTCTTCAGCAATTCTTGATATTAACTTGTATGGTCAGATTGACATATCATTTCAATTTTGCAAGAAGCTTTTTGTAAAAACACAGACAGGGTTTCTCTTTCACAAGAAATTCGCGATTTCTTTTATTAATCTGCGTAATTGGGTGCACGATAACTAAATCAAGATGAAAAAAATAAAAGAAGGACCAGCGGCAGCGCACATGCTGTCGAATAAAAGCCAGACCGTAAACCTCAGTGTACTGCTTTCGATTCGCTGTTCGGTAAAATATTCGGGTCCTTAAATTTTTTTCTCAATAATTTTTTTAAAATGGCTGCCGTGAACAAAAGTGAGCAAAGCACACTTTTTCAACTTAGTTGAGGAATCGTCTTGAAAAAGTTATTTAAGACATTTCATTTGAAAAGAAAACTATGCTTCCATTTTGAGAAAAAAGCACTTTTCTTTACAACTTAATTTTTACAACTTAATTATTTCTCGATAGAAAAGAAAAGAATTTTGTTTAAATCTTTCATTGAAGTCCAATTTAAATATTGTCCAATAGCTTGGATGTTTTGCAGTCGGACATGCAATAATAAAATTAACAGAATTCACGAAAGGGCCCTTCGTATAGTTTATACTGATTATGAGTCATCTTTTCAAGAGCTTCTTGCAAAAGATAATTCATTCTCTATTCATCATCAAAATATTCAAAGACTGATGATTGAAGTCTTCAAGGCCCTGACTAAACCATCCTCGGATAATTTCTTTAATAGCATTTTTATTCCTAAGGAGAGACAGCTGAGATTGTCTTACGATCTCCAAATTCCGCTTGTATCGTCAGTTTTTAAAGGCCGGTCTTCTGCTAGATATAATGGACCGGTACTGTGGAACTGCATTCCGAATAATATAAGAAAGCAGGAAAGTTTGGAAGCGTTTGTTAATTTAATCAAGCTTTGGAAACCTGATTGCAAGTGCCGACTCTGCAGAGAATAGTTTTACTAATACTTTCATGTGTCATCTCCATAATTGTATCGTTCGTACTTATTTATTAATTTTTTTAGGTGTCACTTTTTATGCATTTTGTTGGTAAATAATTTTATTAGTGTCTATGTATTTATTTGTATCCTATGTATTGTTAATAAGTTATTTCGCAGTTCTTTAAGTTTTAATTTTGTCTAGGTTTAAAGATATTTTATTTATGTTTACAGTAGTATGATTTTAGTCTTATATTTTCACTGTTTAGGTTTGTCTAGGTTTTGTGATATTTTATTGATATTTTTATGATTTTAGTCTTTCTTTATTGGCACTGTTCTTAAGTTCTAATTTTGTCTAGATTTTGTGATATTTTATTTATGTTCTTAGTATGATTTTAGCCTTTTATTTGCTTTAGATAGGCCAGTCCTTTTATACTGTGCCTTTTGTTGTAATTTTGTTGTAATTTGTTGAATTCAAATAGAGTGATAATAATAATAATAATAATAATAATAATAATAATAATAATAAGCCCAACAGTGTTATATATCTCAGGAAAGAGAATTTATTCGATCTAGTCTAAAAAGCTATACAAGTCGACATGAAACGACACAAATTGACACAAGTGCAACACGAGTCGACACAAACCGACACAACTGCGACACATGTCGACACGAATTGAAAAAGGTATAACACAAGTCAACACAAGTGCGACACGAATCGGCTCGAGTCTATCAACGTGAATTAAAGGAAATCAAATTAGATAACGATGATTTTTTCTTTGTTAAAGAAAAAGCGTTTGAACGACATTTTGAGAAATACATGCTTGATTGAAAATATGCAAAGAAGTTTCCTAATTCCTAAATTATCAGTTTAGAGAAAACTTCAATACATGTTTTTTGTTTTTTTTAATAAGAAACCAGTTTATAAGAAACTTAGAACTAGAGATGCCAAAAATTCAGAAAATTTCGTAACAAAAGAAATGTAGCAAATTTTTGTTAAGAAACTTCTTTGCAGACTTTCACTGTTAAATTACTTTGAACACGCCAATTTGACGTATATAAGGCTTATAAGGCACTATTTACGCCAAGCTTTAAATCTCTTTCGTGTACATCAAACAAATCTTGTATTAAAAACAATCAATGAATAACCAACTAGTTTTTTCTCTGTTTTAGCAATTTTTGTTCGTTAAAACCTAAGAAACTTCCTAAGAAACTTTTGGAAGCAGATTTAGACAATTGCTAAAAAACTTTTGGAACTAGGTCTGGTGCTTGGTTTCTTATAAAAAAAACATAAAAAACGTGTAAACACACTCACATCGATTGCTGTGTTTTTATTTTCAAGAAAATCAATGTTTTTCATGAGTACACTAGTTAGGAAATTTACGACCAAACTATTGTATCAAACAGATGTTTTTACTAGGAATTTCTTCCTCAAGATATTTATGAGCTATTATCTTTTCTCCGATCACCATGGTAATTATTTGGGTTATTCATAATATGAGCTTATTCACTATTCATATAGTCAAATACACGTTTTACAAGAATCTGACGGACTTCAAATTAATCTTATTCCTACTGGTGGTAGGGTGGGGGGGGGCAGATTCCACCCCTGCCGACAGTGTTTTTAGAATAACTCAGAAACTAAAGGAGCGTTTGTCGTGAAAACTGAAAACATTACGTTTATCTGCGAGCATTTTTATGAATTTTTTTGTGTGTGTGTGTTGCCACCCATTTTTGCTATGGCAACGACGAAATTGTGGTCTGGTAGGTCATTTTATCAGGTGTACTACGGAGTTCAACCCTTGGATCCTTATTTTGTTCTAGTTTAAATATTCTTAGTGCGAATAATCGATTTACCTGATGGTCTATTTCCATTGCTAGATTACTCTCTGATGACGCATATTTTTTTTCGGGTGCCTCGCAGTAGTCCGACACCTCATTTGCCCGACATTTCAATAGTCGGACAAAAAAGTATTTTTAGTCCAACAATTTACATGATCTACATCCAATTTTTCCTACATATCAGTTGTCCGACAGATTTAACATTTTGAAAGAAAAATTAAGTTATCTATGATTTTACCTTATTTAAAAACGTATTATTGAAACGAGGAAATATTAGGTCATATCTTTATTGTCAACCTTCCCCCCCCCCTTGAAACGAAAAGTGTAATTACGTCAAAATGACATGATTTTTTAAAGATGTCTTTATTTCTCGAAATATAACGAATTTGGAGTTTTTGATGACGTCATTACCTTCTCACGTGACCAAACCATACCAGAACTTATTGTTTGAATAGAATTTATTAGTTTCTACAAGTATACAAAGTTTTATCCACAGACACCAAATAGCTCTCAAGATAGAGACGAAAATCAAAAAATCCGAATTTTTGCTTTTCTGGCGCACCTCAGAAGGCCTTTTTTGGTCAAAATGACTGTAAATTCTTTTTATGGAGTATAATCTCCC
>JANSTP010038123.1:0-14726 GCA_025330745.1 Cladonema radiatum
CTTTTAAAAGATTAAAAGATATTTATATAAAAGATAAAAAGATATATTATTAATTATTTATTTTGTATTATTTGATTGCTTTTGTATTAATTGATTGCTTTTGTTTTAAAGTTATTTTGTTACTGTTATACAACAGTTTTAAGACCTTATAACACTTTTGCTCGTATCTTCGGATCTACTCAACCGTTTTTGACAAATAAGACATGTAGGTAGGGGTTTTTTAGTTCGCTCTTTCAACTGAAATAGGATTCAAAACGAATTAATCAATGCTTTGAAAGTTAAGTGATTATAGTATTGATTTCAAAAGCCGTATTTTGGTTTTATGGAATTTGTTATAAGTAATTGCTATTTCCTAATGTGTTAAAAGTGCTTTGAAACAAAAGTAAAACATTTAAAGCCCAAGTTTTTTTCAAGAAATGAAAGATGAAATATTTCATGGTTGTTTAAAAGTTATTCAAAGAATCTAAGCTATAAAAAAGTTGATATTTCGAAAAAACCTTTATCAAGTCTTAATAAAAGCTTATTTTAAGAATTAGAACAGTGGAAACTTTGGATACGCTGGGCGCACCCCTTGTAACTTTTGATTTCTTTTCTATCATTCCAGTACTATTGATCTCTAGTCAAATACCTGCTTCTACTTTCCATAGCCCTTAACCATTCGACTCTAATATATTTTTTTTTCGCCAATGGTTTTCTTATAATTATTTGTCTATCATGCCAATAGGTATGAAAGATGGCAGGATTGATCTCTTAATGTCGCTCCATGTTTTTATTTATGCCACAAGCTTCAATACCCCCTCCTGCTAAGTTTCATGACGTCATTGGTCACATGAACCTACGATTTTCTATATAATGGTTTGTTGGATTTGCATTTTTGCTATGTTTTACTATGGAACAGAAATTTTTGAATCTATATTGACTCTTGTATTTTTTTTTAATTTCTAGCAATGTTCCTGAGCTAGTTAAATTGAAAACACACTGTTAATCTTTTGTTGTATTGCTAAATCAATTTGCATTGTTTTATAAAATTATAAAACATGTCTTGACATTTTAGAAAAATAGTTGTTATTTGAAAATATCAGCATTTTTTTTTTTTTTTTTTTTTTTTGATCATTTTTCACTAGAATGTCCAAACAAATTTTTGCACTAAATAGAGAGAACTTTTCACTGTTCATTAAGTGAGTCCTACACAATACAACATTTTTACATCAAAATAAAACTGTAATTGAACTTCAATCCTGAAACCTCTCGATATTTAAAATATGACAGTGTGCCTAAGATATTCTTTTGTCACTTGTTTTATATGCCACTATAGCTATAGACAATTCTTGATTTTGACATATTGTCCTTATTACTGCATAACAAAATACTTCCTTTATTGAGTTTCCATCAATTTGTTTCACCATTTGAGAAATAGCAACATATTTTGAAGTTTATTCAAGTCAATATGCTGTGAAACTCTGAGTCCTGAAAAGGGTTTGGAAAATACATTATATTTGTTCACAGATTTGTCCATTTTTAGTTAATTTCTTTTTTATTTTCTCTCCTAAGACGTTCTTTATGCAGCTTTTCTGTATCAGCTGTATAACGCTCATGTGCTTCTGTATTTCTATGTCTATGGTGTACAGCAACTTCATGATTATTTTGCTAGTTCAGAGGGCACAGAAGCACTGGACTTTCATGAGTTTTAGAAATTCAATGTTCATGTATCACCCTTTCAATAATCTTATTTATAAATTTTTGATTTTTATTATTGTATTATTTTGAGCTCTGTGTGTTTGTTCATCAAGGCTAGAAGTGAACTATTTTTAAAATACTTAAAAAGTGGTACTTGAATATGAGAGCAATGTTTAGTTTTCCCAGCAATTAATAACATGTCTTCTAGTCTTTTCACAATAGTCATGTTTTGTCTTGGTTGATTGGAAGGTAATTCTTTAGCTCAATTTTTTTTTGTTCCAATAAGGAAGGCTATATATGGAAGGCTTTCAATTTCTACGAGTCTCCCTCTTTCACGTGATTTATTTTAGCATGTTTTAGAATTTAGGCTCTGGTTCATTCTTTTGCAAGCTATTTATTTTCATAGTTTGTATATTATACATTTTGATTTGTTTCAAAAAAAAAACAATTGTTTATTTCTGTCAAAATTTCTTTAAGCCAAATTCATAGACATATAAATTCATACGCCTATGCCAAAATTCAACTAGTTAAGAACAAACTGAAGCTCGAGATTTTAAGAAAACCCATTGTTCTTTTATCTATATACGTCCATGTCTATGTAGAGCATCATGTTCATAAATACAAACGCATATAAGAACACCCATTACAACAAGAATAGAAATAAAAAGTATGTTCCTATTTTAAAGATTTAACAAAAATTAATGCACAATGAGTCAACATGTTGTAACCCACCCTGCAAAGGCAATATGGGGAAGTAGGCGGGTGGTAGCCTTCAAATTTCGTTACGCTTTTGTACCTCCCATCGTGTCCCCGATGTGCATAAAACATCAAGTTTTAGCAAATACATTTTTAATACAGAAGTATGTAATGCCAACCCATTCCCGATTCAAATTCGTTACACAAGAGGAGTGTGTGCAGCTAGATGGGATGAAGATTGATTTTGGCGTCCACAATATCTCCCCTCGCCACTCCTTATTGTTCGGATTTTTTTCTTTCTCAACAATACTTGGACATCTTAAAAAAATATTAGAGCACGTATCTGTACCTAAGAGGATGAGTAATTGTTTGAATTTTTAATCGTTGAAGTTTTTGTATGAAATCTAAACTAACGTCTGCTTACTAGGACGACTAATGATTCTTTCAATTCAAAATTCAAGATTTCAAATAACACGCAAAAACAAATTTTATAGGCTTTGTGCTAGATTCAATTCCAATATCAACGGTACTTTGCGGCTAGAAAAGGTATTCGAGTAGCATGCCAAGTTCTGTCCTTAAAGTGAAAGTTACATATAAAATTTCATCCACAAATATAAACAAAACAAAAACAACGCCCGTTAGGATATATTTTAGAGCTGAGAACTGTAGAAACAAAATCAGGTTTTCCAAGAAAATTTCCAGGGATGACTCAAAATAGATACTTTCCAAATACTCCAAAGAAAGAACAAATATATGAACACCATATATATTGTAACTTGACTCCAGATTAGATAACCGTACCTTATCTACCGGAATGTAACTCCAGAACTTCAGCTCCTACCAAACTGTGAAGAAAACAAAAAAGAAAAAACAAAAAGGACCCCTCCTTTTAATTTATTCTTCTTCCCATTCAAAGCTGGGAGCACGTATGGGAATTTTGCAATACGTTGAACCATACGTCCATTGTTGAACGCATTAAAACGATATTGCAAATAGCTATCAACTTAAAGTTACCCTCAAAGTTACCCTTAAAACGTTCAAACATCTTTGATGTTGTGTAAACATTCTCAAAAGCTTTCATAAATAACTCAAAATATAAAAATGATGGTGTACAAAGCCACCCATAAATATTCTAATGCTAAGAAATGTGTTCCAAATACAAGAACAAAATGGATATGAAATTTGAAATGGCAAAAAAATATAAATTAAAACGTATTAGCAACAAATCAATAAATCAGCAAAGAGTTCGTACTAGCCTAGTCAAAATCAAATAGAAATGATATAAAGCTTAACATATATACAAAACGAGAATATGGAATAAATAAAATTTATTTACAACCTGTGACAACCTTCTTCAAATTTTCATGCTCTCCTCTTGACATGTATTCCTCATACAATGCTTGCATGACTTCCATTGCACTCTCTTGACAGGGGTGTAGCCAGGGGGGTCATTTGTGTCAAATGATCCCCTCCTAATTTTTCAAAAGAAAAAAAAATTAAGACAAAATGATCTTTCAGTTATTCTTGTTTCTGTTTGATTTTTCTTCCTTCTTATAAACTCTTGAATAGCTGTCAAAATAAATCCGTCGGGAACGCATTGCGATCGCTCGGAAAAAAATTCTGTTTGTTATAAGATTTCGGATTCCAAAGAAAAAAACTTGTTTTTCAGATTTTTGCGTTACACCTGACCTGTGTAAAAATTTTTGAACATGCGAAAAAGCCTACTTTGTTTGAGCGCCCAAAGCGATCAAAAAAAACGCCTGAAGCGGTCAAAAAGCTCCTTTACTTGGCTTTTTATTGATCAAATTTTTTTTTTTCAATTGACCTCCGCATCTGTTTTGACCGCTTTGGGCGTAAATTGTGAACTCCACCACATAGGTTAAAAAAAAGAAGTACACTAAATTGGAAGCACGAGTTTCGATAAACCTCATGCTTAACTATCAGACGTTGCTGAAGATCGACCAGTTCTGCTTTTGTGACACAATAATGGAAGATAGCACTTTAAGAAATGTATTACAGCTTTTGAGTTCTGATGATCTTTCTCAACACATAGGTTCAGGAAAGAAAATTATTGAATTTCTAGCTTGGCTGTGCTCAAACACGGAGGTATGTTGGAAGCATAATTCAACTGTTCAACTTATATACTAAACTTTAACATAGAAACTCTGTCTGAATTTTTAAAAACCTGAGTAATCTTTTAAAGCAGGTGCAAGTTTTTAAGAGCACGCTGAAAATACCAAATGGGGAAGCAGTAATAAAATGGTTTCATTTATCAATCTTGTCTAACTGAAGGAGAAGTGAGTTAAAACATTCAACAAGATTTTCTCATGTACATTCATAGTCCTTAAGATACAAAAAATGTTGAAATATGAAGATATTGTACGTAGTAATATTGAATAAAAATCTTGATCTTAGTATTCTCATTTTTTATACTACTTATCAATTCATTCAGCCTGACTTAGCTTTGAAGACTTGAAGCTGAGAGAACTCATACTAGAATGGTTAAATTTTGTTCTAAAATGTTCTAATATACAAAATGAAGTAATGTATATAACTTTGCCACATTTGATTGATGATGATGATGGTAGAAAATCAATACGGCCATGATAAAAGTTAAAGGTGGTAAAAGAGAGGCCTTTTTACTCAGTGGTGTTCTCCAGAACAAAAAGAGAACATGTCCATTGTAATTAGTTACAAAATTGTTGAGTAATCTTACAAAAGTTTAAAAGGCCTTGAACATGATAGCCTTTTTATTTCTTTACTACAATTTTTTCCCTAGCTACATTTTTGTACAGTAGCTACAATATTTTTTGCTTGCTATGTTCTGCTCTCAAAAAGGCATCACTGTTTTGATTGATTGATACATTTTCCAGTATTTATAATCTTTAATGATATTGGGGATCATCAAAAAATACAGTTCTTTTTCTGTTAAAGATTTCCAACATTAAAAATGTGTTTTTACATCACTTGATGCATATTAAATAAGTATTTTTTACCAACAAATGAAACTGCCCTAGCAATTTTTTTATTCATTTCCTCATTGTTCTCAATAAATTGATTTTGTTGATCTTACAAAAGCATTGAGATGTGAGAAACAAGAAATACAGTGAATACAAGAATTTGTAATAGTTTTATTGTATTTATACAGTTACATAAACAAAGTTAGCAGAAAAAGTATATGTAGTTCTAAAACATTGAATATTTTTATCTTACTAAATTAGCACAATTACCAAACATAAGATAACAAAGCGATTATTCAAAGGTTTTCATTTTTGGTTGCCAGATCTTTCGGCTTGAAATTATGCAACAAGACTCATATTAATGTCATTTCATAATTGTGTTGCTGACTTTAACAAAAAAGCACTGTTTGCTCTGCAACACAGCTGGGCTAAAAATGAGGAAAATAGCTTAAAATTAGGATTTTCTCACAAATATGTTAACATAAAATAATTAATCCATACCATTGCACAGAAAGCTTTAATAAGGGAACAACATTTTAAAGTAACCTGAAAATGAGCAAAAGAGTCTTTGAAACTGTTTCTTTTTTAAAATTTACACATGCAATTAGCTTCATTGATGCATGAAAGCATCATATCAACATTACCTTCGTTTCATTGACTGGGTTCATTAAGTGAAGCTCCAGTTGCATTGCAGCATTGCATTTATGGCAGCATGCACATAAATTCAAAGAAAAACCATTACATTTTTTTTTTTTTACATATACAATTTCTGCATAAAATACTATATCAAAATTATCTTGAATATGAATAAGTGCCAGCACAAGGTTTAGGAGTCCATATTGGCAAAGTAAACAATTGCTTGGATTGTATTTGATTATTTTTGGCTGTTGTTGTTGTTTGTGCTGTTGTTTCTTTTTGTTCATTTTTTTTTTTTATTTATTTATTTTTGTTTTTATTTTGGTTTAAAAATGAGAGTATTAAGTTAAAAAGTAATTTTAATACAGTTTAAAATTATCAATTATAGCTGTTCCTTTTTACTTTTATTGATGTATCCCATTCTCACTCAAACCTCATAAAACATTTGCTGATTACCTTGTACATAAGACTTATTGTCTAGTCTTTATTACATTTCTAGTCATTCTCACATTCTTTCTTATTTCATGATGTTTCCGAAAAGTTTGATTGTTTAAATTCTTGTTTTTAAAAACAAGAATTTAAACAATCAAACAATTTTGTTCCTTTTTTATTAAGTTTATTTAATTTTCTTTTTTATTTGAATCTGTTTAATGGCAGATCAACATTTTAGATCTAGAATTAATATCTTCAATGTGAAATGGCACTAAGTTTTGAATTCTTGATTTTTTCAATTTCTCTCTTAAAGAAAATTTATTTAATTGATCTTTCAAAGCTATGTTAAATGAATTTAATGAAATGTTGCAATATATAAATTTTCTGCAAAGAGAAACATTTTTGAATTTCTGCAAAGCAAGAATTTTTTCAGTTGGTTTATTTTTTCCTTTTTTTCAGCCAAAAGAAAAATTAAAGTTTCCAATATTTTTGCTGTAAATTGTGTTTTGGTTGAATAAAATGTTGAAATTAATGTTTCTTGAGCAAAAATCGGTAATAATTTTAAGCATTTTGAGACAAAAAAAGCCTATATAGAGCAACCTCCTCTGAGGCTGCACCTATAGGCTCAACTTCCTGCTACGCAGCGCTGAAGCCACAATCGGCAATATAGTCCTTCAAGGAGAATTCCTTGCCCCCCCCCCCCCCACCTTTCCTTCTCTGGCTACACCCCTGCTTGAGCAATGTCAACTTTTTCTTGCAGCTGTCTGATGGTCCTTCTAGTTGGCAAATCTGTGTCGAGTTTCTCCATCAGTTACCTTCTTGCTCTTGTACATGCTGATTTTCCTTGAAGTTTCTTCATTTTTACAGTTTGCAAGTAGTAGTTATCTATTTCTACCATATTTGTTGTTGTTCTACCATCACATAGGCTACCTTCATTGTGACTTAACATAACCACTCTCTGCTACCAATTGTTGGTGAGAATATAAACTAAAACTTGAATTTTAACTCAAGTAATTTTTTAACTGTGTATTTTAAAATAATTCTACTGCTTATAAACTATTTACAAATGATCTTTGGGAATTACACCCTCTCAACAAACAACTTTTTTACTCCTAAATAAAATAAAAGTGCACAAATTGCTTAATTCTCCTATGGGAATTGCTAATTAAGTTATTTTTCCACTTTTTAATAAACAACACAAAAATTGTTCCTCTTTTATATCTCAACATTTTTCATAGTTTATTTTTACTCCTCAACAATTACATATAAAAAAAATTCGCCACTTAATATCTATTTCCTTTTTTTCTTTGAAGGAGGTAAAGCTGTATTTTCAACGTTAGTTTTAATATCACACGTTGTCGTCCGCGCGTATTACCGTTGAACACTCTTATCAAATCATCTCCAGCCACAGTCAACGCAACGAAATTTCTATTGACTTCTCGAAGGGAAGGATTCTCATTTGCTCCATCTCTCTTCCGTTCCTTCGAAAAGGGCTCTTCTAACGGATCCTGCGAAAACTTCTCCGACAATATGTATCTATGTATTGAACCAATTCAGCAAACGAGTATACTAACAAAAGAATTTAAGAGAAATGATAGCAGGATTTTATAAGGAAATGTAATTAGTAACTGGGACAAATGTTTCCAAAATAGTCTGGTATGCAATCTAATGTAAAAATGGAGTTCGCTAACATTCATGCATGTTTTAATTATTACTACAGTAGTAATCACCATCAGGGTCAAAATACGAAAGAATACTTTCAGAATAATAAAAACAACACTTAACCTCCACATCTCCATCTCTTTGCTCTCGCAGACATGAATTTCGCAGAAAGCATAAGAAATAATAAAAATTACACTCAATTTACTTATTTTCCCAATGAGAATCCCAAAGAAGTTTTGAAATCCTGGAATACACCCTGCAAAATTTTTTTCTCAAGAACTACGAGACAAGTTTGTAAGACTTTATACTTTCTAAATAAACCCACATGAAACATTGGAGTTAACATTTTCGTCTTCAATCTTGTTAAAACTTTTTTTCTAACCTGTGATCCGCAATTCTTCCAATGTTTGTTTGATTGTTTGTTCAAACAATCAAAAAATTGATCCATCACCTTAATAAATTTCTGCAGCGATTTTGTGCTCTCACCTCAAAGCATTTGCTATATCTTCAGCTGGTGATTGAAATTCTTACTGGTACGTTCTTACAGGCAGCTTCAACGTCCCTTGGCAAGTGAGGCAAGCTCAGCCAGGAAAACTTAAAATTGGACGACAAAAACCTCAAATTTACACAAAATATTGACCTGATGTAGGCCATAAATATCAGGTGTAGGCCAGGGAGACTACTAAAATTAAATCACTTATATATCCATAATATACCATGATTTTTATCTTTAGCTGAAAAAAATGTTATCACAGTAAACTGATGCTCTCAAATCAGCTTAGTTTCTCTTCTGAAATTTGACGTATTTTTAAGAACTTTTTCAAAATAAAAATTTCCATTTATGGTCTTTGCAATATACGAAAAACTTGATTTTGTCTCGCTAACTAATCATAGAAGGTTAGTTTATCGGGGGTTTTCCAGTGAAACTCTTGTTTTTTAAAGCTATATTTTGAAAATAGTTTTGATAGCTATCAAGACAAATTATGACGTTACAATGTCGGACATTTTTTTTATTGAAAAGTGCGAAAATTTAAAAATCAACCGTAACGCGCCTCATTTTTGCACTCTTGAAAAGTTCAAAAGTAGCTATAGCAACCACGGAAAGTTATATGTCCATCTCGTTTATGCGTCCATGGTTACAGTGCCTTGTTTCTTCAAGTCTTCATATTCAGTTTTCAACTCTTTCTTTTGTATCAGCATAATCAGTTGCTTTTCAGTGTCCCTTTTCTTAGCATCTGTATTAGTAAGCTTCTTTTCTTGTGTGTGCAATTTTTGTTTCAAGTTGTTCACAAATCTCTGAGTAATTGCAATCATTTTTACAAGTTTAATCCAATCATTGGTAATATTTGGCATGCTGTTAACGGGTTTTCTTTTTTCTTTCACTTGACTGGCTAAGACTTTCTGCTTTAATTCAATATCATCTTCATTCACCATGAAACTTGTACTCTCTTGTATATGTTGATTGGAAGTCCACAATTAATCAGGACCATTGAAACATTGATTAATCTTTTTTACTTGATTGACCGTTCTTGATTTTTACTGGGATTGTATTAGAAAGATTAACAAAGATTTTGAAATTTCTTGATTCGTTGGTTATGTACCCTAGAACTGCTTGACTGTCTGTCCATTAAATGACTTTATCAAGGTGTTGGTCCGTTTCTTGTAATACCAGTTTTTGCTACGAGGGCTGCTGTAAGCTCACGTCAAGGAATAGTTGTATATTTCCGTGGAGATCTTCCGTATATTAGACTTACATGTATCTTTCTATCTTTATTTTCTTCTTAAAGATAACATGTTATGCCATTTCCAAGTTCTGATGCATCTGAATAAACATGGAGAGATTTCTTTGCTATCACCTCAAGATTCTTTAGCTTAATGCATCTGGCAGCTCTGATAGCTTCTATTTTGTCCAAGTTTCTTCTCCAATTCATCCATTCCTGTTGCATTTTTTCTGGAACTGGATCGTCCCAACTGCTTTTACTCTTACAGATTCTTTGGAATATCTTTCTTCCTTCCAATACAAAGGGACCAATTAACCCAAGAGGGTCATAAATAGAGCTGACAGTTGAAAAAATACCACGTTTTGTTAATTGCTTTAATTCTTCATTCAATTTAAAGCTCAAAATATCTGAATGTTGGTTCAACTTCATTCAAAGCGCAGATTCGTTGGTAGTTGAATTGCTGACATTAAATAGATTTTCTTCTTCTCTTGGAGTTTTCAAATTTTCCTTGTTTATGTCTTCTAGTACTTCTTTTTTATTAAAATTTCCTCTTCCACATAAATCTTTAATAAAGCTAACAAATGCTTTGACTTGTTCTATTGATGACAAGGACTTCAGTAGGTCATCTACACAGAAACTCCTCAGCAAAGCTAAAGATACTTCTTCGTTGTAGTTATCTTTGTTATTCATAGCTGTCATTTGATAATCTTTGATTGGCAAATCCGGATTATTGAAATAACATCTTTGATGTTTAGAAATTTTCACTTGGAATAACATCCTCTCTATGTCTGCAGTGATCGCAATGTCTTCTTCGCGGAATCTCATTGAAACGCCAGTGATTCGATTGGTAAATTCAGGTCCTTTTAACAGTTCCTGATTTATAGACTGATTTTGACATTCAGCGCTTGTATCAGAAACGCCTCTGATGTTTTTAGGTTTTGCAGGATGAAATGCTCCATGGTGAGGTATGTATAAATTATTGGTGCTCTCACTTGCTGTTTCAGCATAGTCTTTGGAAAACATCTCATCACTTTCCTTTATATACAAATGTTTGAAACTTTCATTCTTCTCAAATTTTCTTTCCAAATATTGAAATCTTCTATGAGCTTCATATCTGTTGTTTGACAAGCATAAATATTAGTTCTTTAATGGAAGAGGGACATCATACTTCCCATTACGTAAGGCTGTGTTATCTTCAACTAAAGTCAAAAACTTGTTTGTTACTTGATTTCTTCATTTCATTTTCTGGAAAGTCATTGTTGTACATGTTTTTTATCGTTTCTGAAATTCTGATTTCAGAAATTTCTTGTCAGCGTTGGAAATAGTGACTTCCGATCTCTTGACAGTTTGTTTTTCTTCTTCTTGGGGTGTCTTTCTGTCTGTTGAGTTCCTTCAACTGGTCCTACTACACTCCAACCCAGTTGTGTCCTAACTGCATAAGGACCTCCATCTTGATTTGAATATATTCACACGTCTCTATGGCTTAAGGACAGCTAGAATCAATGAGTACTGCTACTTTAACGTGTTGATAATCGTTCATCTTCTTCAATACTTTTGACAAATATTTTCACTTTCTAATTTAATCATAGAAAGCAAATTTATCTTGATCAACAGGAATCTCCTCTTGACAGTATAACCTGTTGACTTTCAACCATGTTGAAGAGGTGTCTGCAGCTTTGATCTCCATTGAAGATACTGCAAATGTTTTTTGCGACCTTTCTCTATTGATTGTCTAAATAATAGATTTGCATCATAACCAGGTAAAGTCAATTTTTCTTGCAACTTCTTTCATAGGAACAAGTCTTGACTACATGAGTCAAGCATTGCATATGTTCTCGATGAATGTCCTGTAATACTAATTTTAACTTCAACTGGAACGATTGAACGACTGATGACATTGATATTGCACCTAGTAAGTGCATTTGTAACTGACGCCTCTTCAGATGCGAATTCTTCTTTTCTATTGGTTGACAGTTCTTTTCTATCCTCTTTAGTATCCTTTTTTATCCTTTTTATTCTATGTAATGATGTTGGATGAGATTCGTTGCAAACGATGCGTTTCTTTGGATATTTACAATTCGATGCTGTAAATATGACCTTTGGTGCGTCTATAAATAAATCTCTTTTACATTGATTTCTTGCTTCTCAGCTCTGTCACTGTTCTTTTGTACCTCATTAAGGTGATCTTTATTTTGCTTATAAGTTTTCCTTGCACCCTCCGCTTCTAGGGCTCTACCTTTTGCACTATCAATACTGTATGTCTCATTACCTTTCTGAGAAGTCAAGTAGAAATCACCTTTATGCCTTTCAGTATCAATTGTTGATTGATTTGCATCGTTAGATGGCATGTTGTGTCTTTCACTGCTTACATGGAATGTATTATCTGTTCTTGTTGATGCAAAATGGCTGAATAAATTGCTTTCATCTTGAAATAACCTCGTTCTGTCTGATGATATGATTACTTCTGCTCTCTTGTCACCAAATTTTTCATCCTCATGTATTTGTGCTAAATAACTTTGATTAATGTTTTCAGCTTGTGACTCAGCATAGAATTTTCTGTTATCCTTAGGTATGTTGCTGTATTTACTTCTGTGGGATGTTGCGCATGCTACCTCAATATTTTCTGCAACACCTTTCTGCGTCATGTTGTTGAGAAGGTACCGTCCTCCAGCCTTCATTGTATAAGCGTTGCCATTGCAGTTTGCTTCATTTTTCAATGTATCCTCAATTCGTTCTTCACATATTACTTCTTCATTTTTCATTGGCAGAGATTTCCACTGATTGCTTTTTTGAATGCATCTAAGTATTGATCACCTCTACTAATGTCATACCTTCTCAAATGATAGTAGTCTCCAATGTCTTGATTCCACTCAAAGCTCCTTTGAGTGATATGTTACAATCGTTGTTCGAAAGGATACTCTTTTCTTGTTTCATTTTTTAATCAGTGTAAATAAAATTCCTATCTACTTCTGACTTTGATTCCATTACGTTGACTTATGCTCGTGTCATGGTAATTTGCTCCTGCATGGCCAACTCATCGGCTCTTAGCTTCGTTTCAGCTTTTCCTCCTAGTATATCATGCATTATTCAAATGAGGTCATTAAGTTGCTGCAACTCCTTTTGATCGTGACCTCATTTTTTTACGAATAAAGTAATCCATCAATTGAATTCATTGCTCTTGAAATTCTTTGGTAGAGAGAATTCTTCTTTGTTGACAGGTTTTGCACTTTGTAATTAGGTCCGTTCTCTGTCCCACTCTTTCTCTTCTACTTTTTTTGATTTCTTCATTATCCTTGTCTTTCAAGTTCAGATTTGATTATCTCTTTGATGGCTCTTCAGTACTGCTTTCTGATTTGTCAAATTGCTCATCACAGTTCTTCTTCTTACACATCTTCCATCCAAAGCACTGTTTATTCCACAAATGTTAGTGTCAGAGGGATGTTGATGTACACCACAGGTAAAACAAAATTGCTTTATTCGATCGCTAAGTAGATACAAATTAAGGTTTAACGTTAAGGATAAACCTAATACAAACTCAAATTCTACACGCAAAAATACAAACAAATATAATTCTCTTACATTCGGTAACACTTTAAAAATAAATTGAGTTAGTAAAATAAACAAACAGATATAATGAAAGACAAACTCATACCTAGTGAGATTGAAAAAAATATAAGCAATTCAGATACAGTTTCTCACAGAAATCTCAGACAAAAACTAATACAAAATAATACCTCCAATAATCTGAAACAAGATATAAAGCTGCCTCTTTACTAATATCCCTCTCCAAGAAACACTAGACCTTGCAGTTGAAATCATATTTGCCAACAAACCTAATCTTTCTATCACTCAACAGGAACTAAAAAAGCTCTTCGTCTTTGCTACATCACAAACTCATTTTATTTTTGACGGTAAATTTTATGATCAAACAGATGGTGTGGCAATGGGCTCTCCCTTAGCCCCTGTTTTAGCTAATCCTTTTATGGGGCATAATGAAGCTAATTGGATAAATACTATTCACGGCAAAAAGCTAAAATCTTATCGCATATATGTGGATGACATTCTTTCGGTATTTGATAATGAAGCTGACGCTATAAATTTTTTTTATTACCTTAACGAACAACATCCTAACATAAAGGTCGCCATGGAGAAAGAAGTTAACCTTAACACACCATTTTTAGATGTAAACATAGATCCTAAAGATAATAAATTAAATTTATCAACATATCATAAATCAACATATACAGGCCTTTTGCTGAGTTATAGCAGTTTCTCTCCTTTTTCGTATAAAATAGGATTAATCAATTGTTTAATTTACCGTGCTTTTAAAATTTGTAATTCACGGGCTTCTTTTCACAATGATTTAAAGATTTTACAAAGTAATTTTTTAAAAAATGCATATCCAAAATACATTATAGATAAAGCAATTAATTTATATTTAAATAATAAGCATCACAATCAATATAATACCAATAACACTGTAGCAGTTCAAACTTTTTATTTTTCCCTACCATACATAGGCCAAGTGTCAGATCAACTTAAAATTAAACTATTTAAAATTGCCAAAAAGTATTGCAAAGATGACTTTAATTTCAAACTCTCGTTTAAATCATTTAAATTGAAAAATTATTTTTCGTATAAAGATAGAATTCCTAACAATATATAGTCATTCTTAGTTTACAAGTTTGTGTGTGCTACATGTAATTCTAGTTATGTTGACGAGACAACTCGTCATTTTAAATCAAGAATTGATGGGCATATTTTAAAGGATAAACAATCGCATATCTTTTAACATACTTCAGCAAACCCTGATTGTTTTGATGTAACTTCATCTATTTCATTTAAAATAATTGATAAGGCTAAAAATAAATTTGATTTAAAAATAAAAGAATCTTTCCATATAAATTGGTTAAAACCAGACCTAAACCACCTTCTTTATTAT
>JANSTP010038234.1:0-14722 GCA_025330745.1 Cladonema radiatum
TATTGATGTGTGCTTTATTCTATCATAATTTCCAAAACCAATTCTTGCAACTATGTGAAAGGGTTGCTTAACTGAAAGTTGTAGTTATGAAATTATGTTTTATTTAACTTTATAAAATAAGATTTTAGGCATAAAATAAGAAATAAGACCAAAGCTTTAATTAGTATCTTCCTATCCTATATCTTTCTTTCTTGTTTGTACCGTAAATCCTCTAATAAACGCCCACCCTCTTTAAATTGCCCCCTCCAATAAACACCCATCCTAAAATTTCAAAAATTATATATAAGTCATCTTTAATGATATACTCGTCATTAAAGATGACTTACAGTAAAATATTCAGTGAACAGAGCTATTCAAGGTTTGATACCAAGAAACCCTTCTTTATTTTAAGCTGGCCTTTTAATGATTTTAACAAATACCTATTTAAAGTTAAAGGGGAACTGAGGTCAGAAAAAACTTGTCTTTTTTATTGCTTCATTTGAGAGGGGACACTATTTCAAAGCCAACGATGTATTATTTTTCTCACATGATCAAGTATATATGTTTTTTCAAAAATTCCAAAATTATGACGTCATAGACGCTATACTTTATATGGAAAATATACTGAAATATATGTAAAAGTGGTTGAATTGAATAGATATTTATTTCTTAGCACAAAAAAATGAACCAAGATATAAAAAGCAGATTTACATTTATCGGAAAATATAAAAGATATTATTTTTGATCAGATTTTGTATTGCTAGTTCCAATTTATTTAGAATTTACCCGTCCTTATGGCTTGTAATAAAGCGTCAATGACGTCAAAAATGCTAGTTTTGGCAATTTTTTATTTCAGAAAGTAATGCTCAAGATGCGATTATTATCTTATTTCTGACATTTTTTAGGATCAGAAACATGATATAAAAACAAAACTCACTTTTTTTTTTCCAAACCTCGGTTCCCCTTTAAATTGTTGATACCTCCTATATTTTTCTGGTCTCCCTGGTGACATGGATGAATTTATAACCGAATATATTTCCAGAAATGTATATGAATGAAATGAAATGAAAATATCCTTTAGTGGCCTGTTACTCCAGAATCATTTGCACTAAAGTTGATTAAAAATTTGATATCCTTAATTGGTGACACACAGTCAGCAGTCTTTTAATTGTCCAAATCCATTGGGCTCCCACACTGTTATACTGTACTGAGTTTTCTTCATCTTTCTGTCTGCATCTGATTTTTAAGAAAATCACCATGTTAATCTTTTGAAATTTTATGTACAATGAGGACCAGAACTGACATAGCCCAACTGTTTTTCATGATTTCTAGATGTATTGAATTTAAAGTTAACTAGATGTATTAAGTCTAAATTAAACTATACATTTGCTTCTTTTTTTTTGTTGGATATATTTTATGACTTTATTTAGTCATTTTATTACTAAAGATTCCCTTTGTTTCTGTTTACACTGTTCCTTTAGCACTGTTTTTATGTAGTTGTCAATTTTCGATATAATTTTAGTGCCTGGATCGATTATCAGCCTTCCATTCCATGAAGTAGAGTCAAACAGCAAATTTAAATTTAATTTTGATGAATTAGTCTCAGTCACAAAGATTGTCATTGATGCTGATGTTATTCCAGATAATTCAAATATTTCTGCACTTATTCAAAATAATGTCACACTGGAAGAATATGGCTGTTTGGTAATTTTTTAGCCTTTTTAAAAATTTTCATGTGACTACTATTGTAAAGCTGAGGATCTTACAAGTTTTAAGATCTATAGTTTGTTCGTTCTCTGTTTCCTATTTATTTCCACTATACAGCCATAGAAATTTGACTAATCAAATGCCAAAGTAATTTCTGAGGTTAACTTACCTGTTACCTCGGCAATTTTAGGTTGTCTTTTGCCAAGGCAAAGTTATCTGAAATTATAAAGGCTGTAATATATTTCTGTTTCCAAGTATGAGTGAGACAATTATTTTTACCAGATGCAAGCGTTAATCATCTCATTTATTTCATTCAGATTTTCGAAAATCTATGCATGATAATTTATGAAATGAGTTGCGAAATTAACTGAACCAATAATGGTGTCTTCGTTTATACCAGACTTTAAGGCAGTCAGTTTTCTGTGATGACTATTCTTAACAATACCGCCCTTGTAATACTATGGTTTTTGGATGAATTAAATGAAATAAAAAAACGAAAATGAAATAAAAAAATCGTAGAAGACATAAAACTGTAAACGCAATATTAGAATAAATAAATAAATAAATAAATACAACAAGTAAATATAATTCAACAAAGAGCTTTTCAGCGTTTCTGTTAAGTCATCATTATTGCTAATAAATAAATGCTTGAATGGTGATAGTAATATTAATTCCAAATTTAGTCAATCGTCAATCGACAGGTTAAAAAATAGATCTAATTAATGATGGGCATGCAAATCCCAGGTAGTTGTTTATTTACTGGCCATTTTTCAGGAGAGAGATGTTTTATCATACACTGAACCAATGTCTTATGGTGAAAGATATCTTTTATTTGATATAGCAAGCTGTCAAATAAAAACAAACGAATTACTTATATTAAAAACGTCTCATACATTACGTAAAGAAAATATCAAAATATTTGGTTATACTGGTTTCAAAAGTAAGTATGTACTTCAGATTTGAAAGAATTGAATCTTAATCTCAATATTCAATTTCCTTACATTAATTATTTGAAAATAGTCCTGAAAGCAGGCGAGTAGTTTATAATATATCTACAGAATCATGGAGATTGTCTTTATCTTTAATTTTGTTTACACATATATTTAGACAATATTTCTTTGGGTTTTAACAATTGCTGCTGTTGTTGCTATTGCCTTTTATTGTTTTTGACCAAACAAATTCTTTTTAGCTGTATGCCCTTGAAAATTTGTATCCTTCTTTGTCAATGTTTTGTTTTACTCTTTGAGTTACATGTTTGTTGTTTTCTTGTTTTTATTCTGCCTTCAAACAAAAATTAATTTTATGAAGAACCAATGTCTAAGGTGCTGCAAAAAAGTTTCAATTCCCAAAACTTACTGTATAGTTGGTATCGTCACTTTAATTTTCTTTATGATGCATTATACAGTAGACTCTCTGTAACTGGAACCTCTACAACTTAAATATTTCCTTAACTTGAACAAATAATGTTGTCCCTTGAAATAATGTTGTCCCTTGTTTCTTGTTATAGCTGAAATGATACTTCCACTGTTGTCTGTTGGGCGGCATATCAAAAGCGATGAGACAGGCATTGCATGGTATGTTAACATAACAAATAATGGGGGTATGTTTGTTCACGCAATTGTACAAACGGAGCAACATAGGTATGAATGGACTGAAGACTTTGAGAAAATGAAGGAAAAAGACACATGGATTTACACTTTTCATAAAACTGATGGTTTAAAGTTATTCATCAACGGAGAGCTGCAACAGCCTTTCTTTTTTTCAAAATTAGAAGTCAAAGGTGTTAATATCCCAAGACAGAATTATCTTTTATTGCTCGGATTTTATGAGCAACAGTTTGCTAATGTCATGCAAATAGAAAAGTGGCACAATCTTTATATTTCACGAAAAGTCCTTACAAAAGCAGATATGGAGGATATTTTACTGTTTCAAGGTAACTTTCTTTGCATTCTTATTTTTGTTTACTCATTTTTGAGAAACAAAAATCCGAGCAATTAAGAGAGCAGTAATTTAGTAAAGCCCTTACTTTTATTTTTATATTTTTATTTTAGTCTGTCCTACTCTTAAAGATGTTAGCTCATTGAAAATTGGATGTGTTTGTGAAAAGAAGATTTGTCCTTGTCCAATCAACAAAGGTTTGAATCGATTGACCTGTTGAAATTTTAATGATTAAAAACGATTTTCCTGAAAATAGTTTCCAGATATTCTTACCACCTTCAAAATCAGACCTATCAGACAGCTGTCTGTCTGAGAGGACTGTTTTTTTTCAAAGGCTGCCTCCAGTACTTGCGATTAAAATCTAATTACCAAACACTGATTAAATTATGAATTTCGGAGAACAATTTCAAGTTTTCAATGAGACAATTTAAGAAGAAAAACCATACACAGACTTTACACTATGAAAAAGCTATACACCTGACAATGAAATATCAGAAATATTTGTTGAGTTTCGACCATTCCACATCCTTTAATTATTCTTAGGTGATGGTTTCTATGTTTTTAAGATTTAGAGTGAATGATTGAGCACTCACTCAACTGAGGAGTGTAACTGTACGTAACTGAGGAGAATTTTGAGTAGAATGAGAGTGGTCACTCTCCTGGGAGTGTGTAAAAATGCAGAGAAGGCCTGCATTTTTACTAACTTTTTGAAACAAAACCTGATCGATTCTCCTTTCCTTCTTTTGACATCAGACAAACGAAAATTATGCATTATGAAAAAAACAATTCAATTTGTGCTTTATTATTAGATACTAGCTGCACGCAGCGTCACACGATGCTGAAGCATAGTATTGACCTGTTGATGCAGTCCCAGATCGCTAAGCAATATGCCTATATAAATATTCTAAACTAAGAAATTTTTTGTATTATTTATAGTGTTATCAAGTGCTCTTTTGATATTAGTTACTGCATTTATAAAATCATTGATCATTGCAATGTTAACTGGATTACATAATAGATCTCCTTTCTATAAAGGGCATCACCTAACGCTGAAGCGCCGCATAGGACTGCCGACACAGTCCCAGCAAGAGATCACTGCGGGATCCCTTGCTGACTTGCAATTATACTATTTATTTGTTCCTTAAAAGCATAGTGCAGTGGAGTTTTAAAAAGTTTTTGGAAATTGATCTTTCAATGAAGCCATAGACTGTTTCCATGGCAACCAACTATCAAAGTCCGCCTAAAAATCTTTAGAACTATTTGGGTTATATAAATGTGTACCAAGTTTGGTCAGTAAAGGGAAAGTACAGATGAAGTTATAAAAAAATTCTTAAACTGATCTTTTAGTGATGTCATAGGCCGTTTCTATGGCAACCAACCGTCAAAATTTGCCTAAAAATCTGTAGAACCATTTAGGGTATATGTATATGTATTTGTATACCAAGTTTGGTTACTAAAAGTAAAGTACAGTCAAAGTCATATAAATTTTCGAAAATTGACATTTTAATGATGTCACAGGCCGTTGTCATAACAACGAACCGTTAAAATTGGCGTAAAAATCATCAGAACCATTTAAGTTATATGTGTACCAAGTTTGGTTCTTAAGGAGAAAGTATAGACGAAGTTGTAGAAAATTGTCATTATTCGCTGTTTTCTATATGGCAAAATTATATGGAAAACATTGTTTTTTACAGGAACATTGGAGTGGTTTCACTCGAATATTTTTTGACGTTTTCTGATTGGTTTTTCTTTGAAACAGTTTTGAGCCAATGAAAATCTTTTATTTCACTTTCGTTTTCCAAATAAGGAGTGCTCACTCCCATTAAAAGTAGCGTTACGCTACACAAATTATATATAGACTAGCTGCATGCAGCGTCGCACAACGCTGAAGCATCGTATTGGCCTGCTAACGCAGTCCCAGATTGCTGCGTGATCCCATAACAATTAAAATCTCTAACACATGTTTTAGAATAACTTTACTAAGAATGGTCGGCAAAAGCAAAGTATTAGTTTTGTTATCAAGATTCTTAATGAAATAGTTACTGTGTACTTATAACATAGATTGTTGTAATGTTAACAGATGAAAATAATATACCCCGCTCTCAAAGCATAGCACGACGCTGAAATGTTGAATTGGCCTGCTGAAGCAGTCCAAGATCGCTACGCAATACTATACCTCTACCCGTAGGTACAGTTATAAAAAAAAATGAGAAATTGAGCTTTTATGACATAATAGGCCATCGCCATGGTAACCAACCTTCACAATTGGCCTTAAGATATTCAGAACCATTTGGGATATATGTGTACCAACTTTGGTTACTAAAGACAAAATAAAGATGAAGTTATAAAAATTTTGGGAACTCACCTTTCGATGAAGTTATAGATTGTTCCCACGGCAACCAACCGTAAAAATTGGCCCAAAAATCTTCAGAAGTATTTGGAGTATATGTGTACCAAGTTTCGTCAGCAAAGAGAAAGTATATTTGAAGTTATAGAAAATTTTCTCTATCGGATTTATTCGCTGTTTTCTATATGAAAAGATTTTACGGGAAACGTTAGGAACATTAGAATGGTTTCACTCCAAAAACGTTTTGACGTTTTCTGATTGGTTTTCTTTTTGGAGAGTTTTTAACCAATAAAATCTTCTATATCACTTAGTTTTCCAAATAAGGAGTGCTTTCTTCCATAAAAGGAGTGTTACTATACGCGAATTATATATAGATATTCGGGAGTTGAAGTTAACTTTTATTATCGTGTTGAAAAAAGACAATCATTGTTTCTGTCCTGTCTGTTCACCTTTTACAGGTTTGGGTGTTTGGATGTATTCTATTATAAAAAGAAGTTTCTAACTTTTGTCTTTCGTTTTTGTTTAAGATTTTCAAGAGACCAAAACTTATGCAGAAGAATCGGTCCAGATTAATGGTGTAAAGTATATATTAAGAGAAGATAGCAAAGGAAACTTTGTATTAACATTCAAGAATGTGAATTTCCATACAAAGTACAACTTTGTTAAAGATGTTTACCTTAGAATGATGTTCGATATACCCCAAAATAATTCATGCTTAGTGTTTTCAACTGCAACTTATCCTCATATTATTGAATGGTGTATCGAATTTCATGGAAGCGGTTTGACTATACTTCAATCACCAAGTTTCCTTGACTTATTCAAATATTGGAGTTTATCAGGGGGCAGTGGCACTTTAGAGATTTTAATTAAAGGTGATTTGGTAGATTCCATTAAAGATGTTGCAAATTTGGTCATTGAATATCATCCAGTCATGAATGGTAAGAACTAAATGAAAAATTTTCCTTATCATTCAAAATAAAAATGAAAATAAATAAATCAGTTGAATAATTTATTTGTAGACACTACATGAAAGCCAATAAAGTATTGCAAGCTTCTCTTTCTTTAAGAAATTATATTAAATTACTTTTGATGCTATTGCTATCAGTTTTGAAGAAGTCTTGGTCAAGATCTTTTATTGTATTTTTTAATTCTACAATTCAAACTTTGTAGGCCAGCTCTTCCTATTGCAGAGTTTTCTATAAATGAAATGTCCTTATGGAACTTTATCTGTCACAGGGAGCAAACGTTTCTTTTTTTATCTCTTTTTTAATCCCGAAAGTTAAGTCAGGCCTTGAAGTAATATTTTCTCCTCATTTTGGAACCTGTTTTTCCATTTTCTAACTGATAGTATATCAGATAGGGCATTTTGTCTACTTGACATACTGCAATTTCTGCGGGACACTGTCTAATGTCAAACAGTAATTTCAGGGCTCGTAAAATACATTGTTTGACATTTTTATGCTTTACCTAGAACTGACAACATTCTATAATCAGGTGGTTTAATATCAAGAAAGAATTATACATGCTATTCTTCTTAAAGGTCTCAAATCTCAATTTTCTAGGAATTTTGCAAGGAAAATTTTTTGTCTTTTAAATATATTGCAGTCATTACAGGCTTATATTTCCATTTGTGTTTTTTTTTTTGAAGATGTAACAGACTTTCAACTTATTGAGAATGGATTCGAGAATGTTAAATTAAATCTCCCCGTTGGATGTTCTTGTCATGCATTTACCTTCATCAACATTGGTGATAAATTCTCTTACGTTAGACTTCAAATAGATGAAGAAATAGTCAAGTTATATCCAAGTGACACTAAAATTGGTGCTGTTTACAAATTCAATGCTACAAAGGAGGTACGCAATATTTTTTAAAGATAAATTAGTTTAGTGTCTTACACCAGAAGTTCATATGAACTTGTCCAGATGCGGAATTGAACTGCAAGCGCAGTTGTGAGAACTATCAGTGCTAACCACTACACAACATCAATCCAAATTTCTGGTTCAGAAAGTTAGAAACTGCTCAACTAGTCAGCGTTCAACATTCAATGTAAGCCACACTCGTAATTGATAACCAGGATAGTATTACTAGCAAATATACTTCTCTTGGTCCTTTGCATTTTAAGTTTTTTTTTTCATTTTAAGAGATAAATTTATGTTTTCCCTTCAAAGCCCAAAGTAGGCAACTTTATAATTGATCTCTTAATTTGTTTTGCTTTGTAGTACTTCCTATAAACCTTGTTTACACCATTCAGTAAGAATAATAGCAACACGGAATGGTTTTTTATAAATTACAAAATTATTTTAGATTCTGATAAGTGGAAAATCAAACAAAGTTGGGTCAGGATACATTGGTTTCAAACATCATTTTGTCAGCGGGGATTGCAATAATAGTCATGTTCTTTTCCATCAGTACACTGGTAATCGTTTCTCATTCTTAAAATTATGATTTGTTACATTTTTTATTGTCTTTTTTGTGTTTGATTTTGCTGCAACATCTCACAACTTTGAGGTGTGTTTTTTTTGGATAATCAAATGCTAATTGCAAAAGATAATCCCAATTATGAGTTTTCCAGTTTTCCTACTTGAACTAAATAAACATTTCATTCTGTTTTCACAAACTGTTCAAATTGGATGATGTTTCACATATGTTATGGTTCTCTAGAAAATTGTAAGGGAAATCTGATTTTTCTTGCAATTGACCCAGAATCAGATGGGGCAAGAGAGTTTTTGTGTAAAAATATTTCAAGATAAATTTTATTAAACTTCATAAGTTTCATTGTGTTTCAATGTATCATTTCTGTGTTAGTAACTATAATAGAGCTTGTTAACTAAATCTAACTCCCCTCCCTCATGCACTACAGCTCATGAAAAAAAATTATGACATCCTTGAAAAGATATCTTTATCGTTTTTACAGACAATGAAAAAATAAAAATCCTGAAAACTGATATCTTGCAAAGGGCATCATATTCGTGTTATTACAAAGGCAAATATTAAGCATCATTAACAAAGCATCTTCTACTTTTGGTAATCTACATGTCATTTTGAGTTTTTGGCTAATTTTTTTTCCCAGTTTTTTCCGTTTTCATTTTCGCAGCATTCCTGAAAAATACACTCCACTTCCCTTGTTAAAGTAGTGTTGAAAAATAACATCATATTTCTTAACTGAAAAATATCAGTATCCCTCTGATATTAAAATAGTAGTCAGGAATTTTCTTTATTTTTTTACCAGTTTCTTATGACGACTTGGAATTGCGAATGAAGCAAAATGGATACGTTGCTCCTCTTGTAATGTTTGACAACTTCACTGTTTTGTCGAAAAATGCCCACAATATAATTGATCAAGGCGACAAAAAACCAAATGAAGTGACAAAGAAATTTGGATTTCAAGATGTTTTTACATTGACTGCACCTCTAGTGTCAGTGACTAAGCTTTTGTTGCATTCCTTTACCATTTCGTTCATTGGAATTGATAAAAATTATGAATTCGGAATGAAGTTTCAAGATGATGCTAATATGATTAGTTTGGTTGTATCAAGGTTGGCTTTTTTTTTTGATATTTTTGATAACGTAATTCAAGTAGTGAGGGACTGAGAAATTTGTTCGATTGTATGATTTTTCCAATTACAGGATTTCCACTTCATATGAATTGAATTTTAAGGGACCAAAAAATTGTTCAGTTTTCATGATTGTTTGAATCATAAGAGTTGAAATTACATTATTTTAACTGTATCTGTTGCTCTTTCAAATCAAGGACTGTAATGTGCTTTGGTGTTTTTATGATTTTAATCCAAACAAACTATTTATTGAAGTATAGAGGTTTCTATCAATCACACCTACCTATTTTACTATTTTCATATTTTATATTATAGTGAAGCAATAACTTTGACACTTCAAGATGATGTCTATGAAATCGAAAAAGATAACAACTGGTCAAAAACCTACATGCCATATCTTATCTATTATGATGGTTATGCTAATGTTCTGTCTTTGTTCCATGGAAGTGCTAGGGTAACATTTTTTAAAATTCTTTCATAACTTTTCAACCTAAACTTTGTAGATTTCTTTTGTAGAAATCGATCACATAAGGTTGAATATAACCTGTGGAGAGGTTGTAGAAGGGGTGTTATACAGACAGGCTAGTTATTCTTTAGGGCAGGCACTGTAAATGCTTGGTGAGGAGGCATAGACTAAATTGATAAGATCATTGAAAAGCCAGTTTAAGATTCTATCCGTAAGAAAATTGTTAGGTGGTTAGTGAGAAACAAGGGAAAAAATAATATTTAATTATCTCTATAAGCTCTATATCTCTATACTCATTCAGGTTAATCTATGCTTTGTTCATAATTACATTGTTAGAAGATTGTCTGGTTTTAAAAGTCTTTCTTTTGAAATGAGTCTCAAATAAGTAATTGTTAATTGTAGAATCTATAGAATCCCTTTGCTTATTCTCTCTAACTTTTGCCACTTTAATATTAAACCTTTTTATGGTTCTTTTTATGATGTTCCTTTTTTTTCCTCTATAATGGTAATAGCTTTGTTTTATGCTTGGTCTGATGGCATTGATATTTGTTGGAAAAACCATGTTTTGTTAATTGCTTTTCAGTTTTATTTCAAGCATATATTCCGAAACGAAATGTTTATGTTAAAGCTGGAACAAAACATCAAGATATCCCTAAAGGGAAGTATCTTCTGTTGGCAAATATATGACAAAGTTATTCCAGAGCAACAAACAACTTTTCAAAATTTGGAGTGCCCTTACGACTTCCGTAAGTCATTTTCTAATGTTGATGAGACCTTTGTCTTAGAATTATTTAAGACTTTTTTTTACCTTATTATTCTCGTTATCAAAAACGTTGAGAAAGTTTGGAGACGAAGACCGCTTATTTATTGGTTTTGATTTGCATGAAAATCTCTATTGCTAAGTAAATACAATTAATTTGTCCAAGTAATCAGCCTTTCATTTGGAAAATGTTAATTTTTTTTACAAAGTAGAATATCAAACTCATTTTTATCAATCCACAATAAATAAGAGAAAATAAAGTACTTGGAAATAAAGTTTAAATCCACTACTCTAAACCACCATGTCTTTCCTCTGCCTTTCACTTAACAAAAAAATACTAGAAATTTTGTTTTGGCTGTTGGAATGTTTACTGCAATTGTGTTTTGATCTTAGTTTTTTTTTTTTTTAAGTTTTTAATCTTGATTATTGAAATTATTGATTTGAAAAATTTTTTTATATCCTTAGCAAATAAAGTTATATGTGATCGACCTGGTGATATTGGATATTGTGACATTAGTAGTGGACAACTCATTGAATTGAATAAAAAGCCTCAAGGTAACTTCTTATATTATATTTTTGTATGACTATAGCCTCTCATAAGACAAGACGGTTTGTGAATTCATTATACAAGATAGGTTGAATCAAATAATGATTTCAACAGTCTAAACCCAAAATTAGTAATAATTCTGCGATCTTATGTGTGTTTCTCTGGTTATTCTGAATAACCAGAGAAACACTTGCAAACACTTGAAACTCTTTGTAATATGGAATTTACCAGGAGAGTAGTGAAAACTCTGTTAAGGAACTTAGGGAGAGTGATTTACAGATTTTCAGAATGCTTTGCTTGAAAGATTTTTACATTTTTTTAGATTTAGAGGGAGTGATTGATTGCTCTCCTTTATACCATGACGGGGTGCTGAGGAGAGAAAGAGTGATGACTCTCCTGAAATTGCGGAGCTTACTTGTTTTAACATGTTTTGACATTTGTTTTAACACCTAATTGACTGTAGCTAAATATATAACAGTTACAATAGCATGATAAGATTTTTGAGATTTGATTTCTGATTTATTTGCTCGTTGACTGTAACATAACAACATAACATCTCTATGGAAGCCGGAATCTTTACATTAACAGTTTCTCAATTGAGCTTGATTTCTATAACATAAAACAAGTTATTTACATTCCCTAAGATTTTTTCAAAAATTCTGGACACTTCTAATAACCTTGAATAATCAATTCTTTTAGCTCTAAAGATCAGAACTTGAATTTAGTGTTAGAGTAGCAGCCAGAGTTGAGACGTTTATCATTTTCAGGATGATCAGACAAACTTTTAGTTCTAGCATTTTGCAGATTATTAATTTCAAATTTTTACTATTCATTGTTACCAATATCCTCATAGATTCGGCACAAATCCCTCCTATGTTTTACATTCCCATGGATAACTTGGCTGGTAGTTTCCAACAATTGAATTTGGATATTTCAAACGATTTTTACTTTCAACCCGGCGTTATCAACAAAGCTATTTGTATATCAAACTCAACTGGTACAATACAAAACATTCCGCCATTATGCCAATCTGGAAATTGTATTCTCGAATTCTGGTTGCTGGCATTTTGTAAAACACGCAGTGAGGTTTTTTTGAAGTTATCATTTTTATTAATACAATGCGCAGCAACTTCAGATCAATATATTTATGTAGTGGATGAAACATGCTCTTATAAAATAAAACATAACAATGGATTGTGGTATAACTTGAAAATTGAAATAAGTGAATTTAAGATACAGAATGTTTCCATGAATGGGGAATCAAGCATTATAAAAGAAAATTGCATGATAAAAGCATCGAGAATCTCAAATGAAATTATCATTGAATCCTCTCATGGAATAACTTGTTTGGATGAATTTTATGAACGTTATCACTATCCCCAGACTTCTGGTACTCATGATGGAGGACTGGGTGCTACGTTCGTTGATGAACCGAGTATGGAACGATCCTTCATTCATTGTTTAACTTTTTTTTTTCCAATTTATTTCTTATGTTTTTTTTAGTTTCCCATTTTTCAGTACATTTCCTGAGTTTTTTAAAGATTAATATTTGTTATTATAATTTTCTCTTCTTTTTTTCTTCTGTAATTTACTTGCTTTTTCTCTTTTCCCAGTAATTTTAACCACATTGCACTATTATCTTTAAGAGCCTTAAAAATCAGTTTTAAATCATTTAAATTTTTTCTTCCGTTTGAAATCAGCTGTAAAATTTACAAGTCTTTCATCTATCTAAATATTTATCTCTTATCAAAAACGTATATTTAAAGGCATTAGTAAACTTATTTAATAATTCTTCTGCTCTGTGTCATTTCTTAGTACGGGAAGACCAACTTCCAACATATCTTTCACATGATCATGTCAAGTACAATTATCCGTGTTTATATTTCGTGATTACATTTGATACATTTGGCGAAAATTATAATGCGCTGGAGAGAGAAAGCTTTAAGCTTCAAGCACTCTCAAACTTCCTAGTATCACAGGTATATTTATATATTTGAGTCTTTAAAAGATAATATCCTTAAACCGACAGTCATTTTTAGTTGTAATTTGAATTTGAATTGACAGTTCTTTGAAGGAGATTACATATTTTAATTTTTGCTTATTTCTCATTTTTCAGCTTAAACTTGCAACCAAGGAAATTACAGATGTACTTCTAATTGAAGATTTGCTAAATTATGAAACGTATGATCTTTTGCACATTTTTTCAACATTTTTATCAGTCATACTTCACCATAATGTCTACTGAAAAGTTATTTGCCTTCAGTTTGTTGTCTGTAGAAGTATGCCGAGCATACAGTTTATTGTTTCTTATTTGTCGCTCAATATTTTAATACATGCAGGCATTTTTTTACATAAATAATTACTCCAGATCTCAACTAAACTTCCACTTGTCTCATGATATATATGCTTTCGAAAAATATATGTTTGTAAGTTGAAATTCATGCTTAACTGTCTTCTTAACATGAAAAATGTGTTGCGAAGTTACTATTTTTTAATATTTACATAAATATTGAAAAAGACAATGTACACTTATTTTCAACAATGCGTTCTCGAATTTATCATTTTTATGAAAGATTTCCCTTCTTTCCAAATAAATATCCTATCGCTACTGAAAAAGATTTGAAATTTATCTTTGAGTGCAACGATAGACTTTGGTAAAGTGTACAATAGTTTTCATTAAATGTTTAGTGTAGCATATTTTATTTGATATTGTTCTTCTTTGTTAGAAATGGTAAAGCTGTATTGGCATTTTATTTGTCGATGCTGGATTTAGAGGTCATCAGTAAAATTGAAAAAATAAAATATGGCACAATAAAAGAAGTTGATTTATTAAAAGGTAAAGACAGTGCATAAGAGGTTTCATATATGCCGTGGTGTAGCTTCCCAGTTTTTCCTGTGGCCCGGCCGGTTATAGTGGATTTTTTCTGACACTGAGATTCTTAATAAATATTAATATGAGTGGTTTTTATTGATGTTCAAAGTAGTAAAATTTGTGTATTTTTGGATTTTTAGTGACATAAAACCAACTGCAAAATATTTTGATTGAAATTTCCACTTTTATAGCCTATTTTATTTACCATTCTGGGCTACTGACCCACAATTCATGGCAGTCCAGACAAAGTTTTGTTTGCTGAAAACCACTGGGCTACCACAAGGGTACACCACCATATTATATTGATTCTATTATTTACTTTCTAATTATTTACTTTCTGAAATATCGAAATCTGAATTTAGGCTATAGTCTCTGTTATTCTGAAGCCAATGAAACCAATAGACCTTCTTGTAGAAATGATGGTTATAGCAGATTCATTATACAGGTTTTTTGCTATTCCTTGTGATACTTTGTTGTTTAAGAGGGATTTTTACTTGAAAAGATAGAAAATACAAGTTCTTAAACCAGATCAAGATCTTGAGTCTTAAATA
>JANSTP010038345.1:0-14718 GCA_025330745.1 Cladonema radiatum
AAAGGAATAGTTCAAACTTTTTTTCTGTAATAGAAACAGTAAATAAAATGAAGAGGTTAAAAACGTGATGAAAAACTACATTGAGAAATTCTCCGATCTGGGGTATTCAAGCACAGGTGGAAGCAGTCGTGAAATATTGAGAAAATACAAGAGACATGAATGGGTACCGACATAAAAAAGCTTCGGCAAATTTCAAACCAAAGTAAATATCTCAAATTGATGATAAGTTGGTATATTAACAATTTTATTTATAATTATTGTTTTAAAACAGAAGTAAGTATTTTCACAAGAAAAATATGATCTTTCATGCTGTGGTGCACGGAAATTATCAAAAATATCCAATTTCTTAAAAAACTTACCGAAGAAGTTTAATTTCTCTTTCCCCTATAGCATAAAAATAGCTTATACAAAGGAGGATATTGAGGAGGCTATTTTCAGTGTTTCACTCGATTTTTGCCTATATCAATAAACTACTTTGGGTCCCCTTCGTTATTTCAACATCTCCTTAGTCCGATATTTCGATAATCCGACAAATTTATCGAAAAGTTTCTCTCAATTTCGAAAATCTTTTTATCATATTCTTAATTCCGAAGTATTCTAAAGTCCGACATATTGTTATTCCCACAGCGCACCTAATAAATTACCTACAACAAACACTATTGGTAAAATACGTAGAGATTTTTTCCACAATTATAAAAGAAGGGGACAAATTTAGTCATCAAATCCCTAAAAATCTCTTAAGGATGGCAACAATCAAGTAAATACTCTTTAGCCAAGAGATAAGTTTTTGAGATAAGTTTTGGATCAGTTAGGTCAAATTTGATCACATTTTCAGATGAAAGGAAATATTAACTTTCAGCTGCGTAATATAAAAGCTCTCTTCTCAAAAAATACATTTTCTATAACCTGAGCTAAAAGTTTTCTGACACGAATCGCAAACTTCCCTACCTCATTTTGACACAAAGAATTATTAGATCAAATATTAGATCAATGAGTTAGTTCAAGACAGTTATTTGCAAGTTGAAATAAACATAAATGAAATTTATGAAGCAAAAGAAAAAGTAGAAAATATAGCAATATTAATTGATTTGTTGAGGGCAAAGAATATCTTATTACTATCATAGAATATCTTACAAGGGTTCAGCATTGATAAGACAAATGCTTTTTATTCAAGCTTCTATTAGCTGTATTTATACTGAGACGAACTAATCGTCCGAAGAAAAAAAGTTCGTCTGAATGATTTCTCTATCTAACAGTGTAAATACAGGGAAAAAACGTCAGTCAAAACAAGAATTTTTCTAAATATATGCCAGAATATGGAAATGCTGTATATGTTGTGAATATCGGACTATACATATGTTGGAATTACGAACATCATGAAAGAACTGTCAGAATTTAGAGATGTTTTTCAATGAATTATTCAGAATATCGATATGTCGGACTAGCAAGTCGACCCAAGCAATTTTACGGAAATTAAGCGTGCTGATTGTTTGTTTTTTCGTAATGACATCAGCCTGGATCGGAAAAAAGCTACCTGTTGCTGAAAATTTTTTTAATTTCTATAAGGGGTCACATCTATACACAAACTGTTATGCTTTAAACCAAATATTCAAACTTGCAAATTCACAATTAGAATTTTGTACAGCAAGAATACGACTCTGCATGATCCCAGACTGGTTGTTTGAAATTCAATTTGCTGGTTCAAAAGACAGGTCTGGTCCTCTAGCTCTGTGCTATAACATGTTATTCTGCTAAACCAAAAACAGAACCATCATGGATGCATATGTATTCCTGATTGGATGCACGTTATTTATTATATCCACCGTACTAGAGACTAAGGCTTTCGAAAGACAGCCTGCAGTTAAATCCTTGGGTCTTAATAATATGCTTTCCCGGTCTGCCGGAGGGCAACTATTGCAAACTAATCAATTTTTCCATTCAAGTGCAGCAGAATACTTATCAAAAGGGGTTCTGTTAATTTGCGACAAATCAATCAGAAATTCGGATAGATAAACAAGGGTTTCCTATAGGTCAGTAAGCCAATCAAAATCTAATTTCACTCTGCAGAGTGATTTAGAGGTTTACTAGAACAATATAATCCGAAGACTTAAAAAAAAAACAATCTCGTCAGACTTAAGCCAGTAAGCTAGTTTGTTCTGTTCGTCTGTAAGCGAGTAACAAATTATTAGATATTTAGATGTACTATTAGAATTATTAGATGATAAAATGATTTTTAGGGAAAGGATTCTCTCTTCAAATTTTACCTTTTTTGAAAAAAATCAGCAAGTCCAATGCTACAGTCGATATGGTCTAGATCTGCCCCTGCCAAAAGATGCTTGTAGGAGCTCATCTTGCCATCAGACGAAACTTACAAGGTCCCCTGTAAATCACTAGAAAAAGAGAAACAAAAATCCAATACTCTAGAAAATACCTCATCCCTTTTATTGTGTCCCACATTGCACATTTCTCTATTGCTATTCTTGAGGTATTTTTTTAAATTCTCAGGATATTAATCTTTTTTTATCATGCATACTATGAAGACCAGAGCTGACATAGTAAGAACATGAAGATTTGAAATTTGAAACTTACATTATAAGATGTTTGGTAAAAACCACATGAAAAAGGTTTTGCGGTTCAAGAGAACCAGGTCTTGAATATTTAGACATGTTTCAGTCGTTTTTCGCGCAACTGTTGGTTAAAAAACAATAGCGTCACCAGCTGTAGAAGACGTCATTGATTCTTTTAATATGCAAAAGAAGATGTTCAGAGTTACCAGGGGATGAGGGGAGGGTGGTCATAGGGAATTTGCTGGATCCGTAAAAACCCCTAGACAAATAGGGTTATATCAACCCTTATTTTGGAAACATTAGCTGCAAAAAAGCTTGCTAACTCGCTAGTTAGCTAGAGTTGGTTTGTGCAGTGTAGATATGGGCATATCAATTTGTTGCTCGTGCTATCAGCTATATTTTCTTCAGCCTAACAACTGCTCATCAAGAAAGTGCTGAGCCATTTTGAAAATTGTTGTCTTAGATCAATTGGTCATCTTTTGAGTGGGCCATTCCTTGTGATGAGTTTTTGTAGTATAGGACAGCTAACTAGTTAGATGGTGATAATCAGACAGATTTTAAGCTAGCATTATTGAATTAAGCGGGTTCTCTAAATCGCGTGCCCTGGGTGCCTTACGTGCCCAGCCTGCCTGACATGCCCTTACGTGCCTTGGGCTCTATGTGTCTGCCGTGCCTTTACGTTCCCTACTGACATACTCTATATTCAAAGCATCAAATCATCAACCATCTTTAATGATTCAACCATCAACCTTCTGTGTCTTCAAGATAGTGAGAGCCTACTATAATCATAACAACTGTAATATCGTATGAATCTCAACAGATTCAACAAGAGATGCAAACAATCGTTTGTAAAAGACATGAAAATAAATAGTTTATGTTAAAATCATAAGAAAATTAGAATAATTATAATGAAATAGAAATTTATCTTACTATCAAACAAGGTTAACTAGACACATGTAACTTTAGCGATGCCAAAGAGTATTCTCAATTTTAAGTTTGTCATCACAAGCTGTTACTAATTGGAAATTAATGTTGATCAATATATAATTACATATTTCCTAATTGTCTATTTAAAGGTATATTCCCGCAGATTTTTTTAATGTAAATATCTAAATAGTTTTATATTTTGAGTAGCCACTGAAATTTTCGCATAAAAATATCTTCTCCTTGTGGAGTTATGCGCTCTCAAAGTTGTCAAAAGTGGTCCACTTTTTGTTTGTTTACATTCTTCAATGATTGGAATTTCTGAATTTTTCCTTCTTTTTCGAAATTATCAAAATGGTCATATATGAAGAAGTAAAAGGAATTTTTCTATCAAATTTCCAGAGCATGCTCAAAATACACATTGCTGTCAAACGAGCAAAGGTACATTGGAATGTACCTTTAACCTATCTTGTTAACCTGACTTTCGATGGCGCGTAACTAATTCGCACGAAAGAACCCTACAACAATGCAAATTTAAAATGTTTGAATAATGACGAAACTTTTAACGAATAATTTCATGTCAATTGGTGAAAAACAATTTCATATTTATCAATGTCTTAAAAAGTTTCTGGCGTGTAAATGTGCACTCTATCAAAAAATACCCCTAGAAATGGGAAAATATTAAACTATTTTTTTGGCGACATCCTGTAAGCGGGTGAACTTATACGTTGTGCTTATAAAATGGGGGATAGTGTTAACTGAGATCAAAAATACTAACATGAGCTAATAAAAAAAATTCTCCTAGACTAGACTCTTATCTTTTTCAGATATTTGAAAATATTTTGAGTGGTAATATAGTCTGCTTATTGTTTATATAAAGGTTAGTTCTCTGACAAGAATGACAAGTTTAAACAGCTCAATAGCTTCTTACCAAAACGTTTTTGAATTTCTCATCAAAGAAGTACACGTATTTTTTTATAAGCAACCATTTTATAAGCAATAGTACTTAAAACTGCAATTTTGCTAAGCAACTTTAGTAGTATATGAACTTAGCCTAAGCAACTTTTTTCAGAAAGGGCAGATTTTTGATTCGACAAATATCTTACTGTACATAAATTTTAGATAAGTTATTTAAAACTTATTGTTTTTCCAATGCAGGGTCTTCCCAATATTTTCCCTCCTTAAAGAAATGGCATCTAAGCAAAAGGACAAACGAAAAAAACAAGCTACATTAACACAATTCGGTTTTACCTGTGAGGTAAGAAGTTGGGCAATATTGTGTTCATCTATCTTATTACTTTTTGGTTGCGATAAAATTTAAGAGTATTATTCTTGCTTGTTAGGTGGAACATCGTGATGAGCTTGTAAATGTTGTACCGAAAAAACCTACTACGAAAAATTATGCTTGCAAGTTTTGCCAAAAAGCCTTTCTAAAGAAAAATGCTTTGTCAATGCATTTAAATTGGTGTCGACTGAATCCCCAAACAAAACATCATGAAAGGGTAAAAGAATTCCCTAGTATCAGCAATTCCTTTGAAAGTGAGGAAACAGTCATCAAACAGAGTGTAAAAAATGTTTTGGCTGGACGTGTTAACCAAATTGTAAATGCTGAAGCAAAAGCAGCTCTGCCAACGAAAGGAGACTCTTGCCGAAAACCCACCAACTTGGAAAAGGTTCGAGCACTAGACGATTTGGAAACAGGAATGCAACCCATCGATGTTGCCCACAAGTACGATGTAAATGATAACAAGTCAATGATAACAAGATCGAAACATAATGCTGATGACATTTATGATGCTCTTGCGTGTGATTGAAAGAAGCAACTTTTGCTAAAAATAGAAAAAAGTGGTTAACATTCTAAATTACTACGTGCATTGTTTGGAAAGTTTAAGTCCGCTAGGCAACAAGGGAAACACTGCTCCCACGTTTGGATATATATCCAAGCCTCTAAATTATTCAAAGCAATGTACCCTCAATCAGTAAAATCGCTGTCAAAGAGCATTGTCACTTCCTTTGTTAAAAAGTATAACATCAAGTGTTTGAGAGTGCAAAGAAGGAAGCAAAAAGACAACAAAGAGCTCATCCCAAGTTTGATGAAATGGCACAGTGACCTATAGGAGGGACTTATCAAAACTGGTTAAACCAATTCAAGCTTCGATACGAAATGGGGGAGATTTAAACCATCACAAAGATTAAACGTTGACCAGGTCTCCTTTACCATTCGCAATAAACGTATCAAGAACATATGAAATGCCAATACCGAAAGAACAGAGAAGACACCACTGCGTTGGGGTTAATCAACCGAGCTCTGGTTTAAACAAGCGGCAATGTACATTGCAGTTGGTGTTCGGTCCTGAAACAGTTATTCGACCTACATTAATTTTTAGAGGCCAGGGTAAGCGTGTAAGTAGGGATGAAAGAATGGCATACGACAAATATGTTTATGTTATGTTCCAAGAACATGCGTGGGCTGATTCACGTATTTGCAAAGAACGGACTCAGACAACTCTATCTAAAGCAGTTACTGATCTTCATGAATATGTCCTATTTTGCGATAATCTCGTAGGTCAAATGTCAGAGGAGTTTCAAAGTAGCGTAAGGGAATCACGGGGCATAATTTGGTATGGATTAGCAAACCAAATGATTGTGGCTATGGGCAGATGTATAAAGCCAAGTTATCTTTAGCCTAAGAAAGGTGGTTAGAAGAAGACGAGAATTTAGAAAGATGGATTGTTAATAGCAACCAGTTCAAGTACCAGGAAGTGATTGGCGTATTCTCCTTACCCATTGGGTTGGTGAAGCCCATAGGATAACTGCCGTACCAAGGTTCGATGACGTAAGATATCGATGTTTCCAGAAAACTGGCTGTCTAATTACCGCTGATGGGAGTGATGATGATAAAATAAAGCCAGAAGGATTAGAGGATTGTTACATGGTCCCACCTCCTCTTAATATTTCTATTCCTGTTGTGACGCATTCGTTAACCCCTATTACAAAAACAGACCCTATTGACATTCAACCAGGCGAAACCTTTGAAATGAGGGCAATATTCTGGAAATGTTCACTGCTGATATAAATGACGAGCTTCTGATAGTTGTTATGGATGAATCAGATGCAACAGATGTTGACTTTATTGCTTCATGAACTTGCTATTTCATTTTATTGTATTTTACTTTTTTGACGAAAGAAAAAACAAACAAATCGATTATATTGGCATGCGTAAAATTATTCACTCAATTTCCTTTTTGTGTTGTAACAGATCGTGTATTATATTCTATTCCCTTACTACAGGGCATAATTAAAAAGGAAACCATTACGAAAATATTAAGCAACTGCTAAGCAACTTTAGTACCAAAATACGGTGTTTTTCGAAGCAACTTTAGTAGCACACCAAAAGTCAAGTTGCTTATAAAAAAATACGTGTATTCATTTTGAAGCAACTTTTTTTATGGTGTGCCATCAGTGGCATATTAGCAGCTAAATAAAACAAACAAACAAACAAACAAACAAACAAACCTAAACTTTCACTATTGTGAGATTAGAAACTTCCTATATATTGTCGCATTTGCACATAGAGCCTGATAAATTTGTGTTTATGAACCTGCCTCCTGGAGTAAAGTCAAACGTATAGACGGAATTATTTTTCTAACTATGTTCATAAACTTAGGTTGGATACTGAAAACTAGGTTGACTGGCACAAAACGAAAAACAAAAAAAAAACAACAAAAAAAAACAAAAAGAAACAATATGGAGGAAGGCAAATATTTTAAACACCTAAATATTCAAACTAGATTCTTCTTTTTCGATAGTGAGATTAAAGTCGAGGGCTACACCTCAATCAGGGCAGATAGAAATCAAGTAGTGACCTGTTACATAAATAATCAACTTTTTTGAAGAAAAATAAATATCTTCTCTTGCAAAGTTGAAAATATTCTTTCTGAAATCTTACTACCAAAGAAACAGCCAACTCTCGTAGGGATTTCCTATCGAAAAAATGTTTAAGCGAAATTAACAACTTGCATCCTAGATTTGGACACGGAAAATGAGAGATTTGCAAATCAGGAGATTTTAATATTGATGGTTCATCTATTAGCCTGTCCGTCAATCACTTAATCAAACCAGACAGGGGGCTTTGTAATCTTTATTCCCAGTCTTTATTATAACTAAAAATGACACACTGATGATATGTCAGTAATTGGAATGACTGTCTAACTTAGAGTGGCGTTATAGATGTTGGGCTATGATCATGTTCAAAAATTGAAGTAGGATTTGTGACATTTTGGACTACTTCTATAATAAGCCTAATAGAAGTGGTTAAAGACGGTTTACGCAAAGAACAACTATGCTGAAAATTGTTTTCAGTGTTTTTTCTTTCATTTAAAAAAACTTTTATCACTGTTTTTTTCACGTGCAAAATTCCAGGTTACGTTCTATCCTGGTTACAATGTTTATGATTTATCGCATAATATCAGTATGATCATAGTCAATAAAACTTGGCCAAAATGTAAATAATACATTCAATTTTTAAGTGGAAAATTCTGGTTTACACTAAAGATTAAGGTATCAAAATGTTGATTACATACTAAAATTAGCATTTATTTGTAGCTAGCTTTTGAAAATATGGAAAAATTACTCAGTTCTTGTTAATATTAAGCACTGATATGTGTGTTTTCATATTTTGAAGCGATAGAGTGCCATTTTATGGGTTACAGCTCTCCCATTTAATAAGTATTATATAGAAAGTATGATTCTACTCTGATGATGTTCTAAACTTGTTTCTTTTACTACCCTGAACTGCTTATATGTGTTGAAGTGTGAAGTGCCATCCTGATATTCTCTATATTCTTTAGTTTATATCCTTTGAAGTACTGTTTTACGGGTTACAATTACATAAGTTGCTACCTGGGTTACATTCATTCTAAAACCAGCAGGAATCGCGGCCATTTAGATTTATTTTACTTCAGAGATATATTCCGCTGAAAATAATTTGATTTAATGTTATTAACACCACCATGTTATTAACACACCATCTTTAAAAGTAGTAAAACGTGTTGTCCATCAGTATTTTTTAGTTTATACACAGAGCGACCACCAAGCAAATATACTCTAAGAAATGATGGATCACTGAAAGTGTCCCTCTGTAAGACCAAATTTTCACAGTTTTCTATAAAATATCGAGATCCCCACCTTTGGAACAATTTTCTGCTCAACAAACCAGACATCACAAATCGTGAAACTTTTTCTGCATTCATATCGAAATTGAAAGAGCTTCTTATTCCGTTTGAGAGTATCAGTCAATATTACTAAAATTAAACTTATTTTTTTGATTTTGAACTGTATTACGTCAACTTACGCTACTAAATAATATACTTACTATCTAACTCATTTAACGTGCTAATAACTGCTGATTCCAGGGTACAGTGACCAGACCTATTCCGGTCTTCTTCTGTTTTCCCGAAATCCATGGCATTTCTATTTATTTATTTGCATTTGCTTTTTGTCTAGAAAAATTTGTAGCAATTTATCTAGGGTAAATTCAATTGTAAATTTGACATGATTTCGAAATATAATATATAATATATAATAATAATTTAATGGCTTTTTTAAGGCGTTTATAGATCTGCAAGAAGAAAAATTTTCTTCGTCGCCCAAACATGTTGGGCGACTTTTTTTAAGAAACGTTTTGGCCTCCCCCAGATAAAAACTCTCGCCGCGATCTCTGACCAGTGCTTTATGAGAATCGTCATCAAACTAGCTATTAATATGATTGTCTTCAATAGTTTTTTGCCAGGAGTTTGAATTTATAATAAAAGAGTGTTGTTTTTTTCTGGTTTACATCTTTTTGATTGAAGATTAAAGCTTTGGTAAGAGCTTATAATTTTAGTGTATTTAGTTAAATTTTGTGTAAGTGTAACTAGAAGGTTTTCTTGAGAGTTATGAGCTGTTTGAATTAGAGAGTGTTAGCCTCAATCACTTTAAGTCAATATTTTTTTACCTTTTCTAGCCAATGTAATGTAATTAACTCAAGCATCAATAGAAGCATTTTTATAAAGTTACAAACATAGCCAAGGCCTTTACAGGCACAAGCTTAACTGTCAGAAAAATGTAAATTTCGCATGCAACAAATGTAGAAAGAAATTCACTAGAAAGGATCCACTAGGTTTTCATGCTAGAACTTGCAAAGGGAAGAAAGAGAAAAATTGTAGAATATGTGGAAAAGAATTTAGCACTCCTTGGTTACTAACTAGATATGTCAAACAGGTTCACACAACACAAAAATTCAAAATTTCATGTAGTAAATGTGGAAAGACCTATGAAAGAGAGACATTTTATGAGTCTCAGAGTCTAGTTTGCAGAATGAAAAAAACAGGCATTTTGGCAGATAAAGGAAAGGGAAGTTGGTTACGAAATTCCAGAAAATATGGACGACTATAACAACTATCACGATTAGCTTGATACATGATTACTTAGATCCGGAAAGCTGTAATTTGAATGGGGTAGGTGAGAGCTTTGCAGATTACAGATACAGCTTACCATTAGAAAAATCTACATTGTTGCTCCATTCATTTCATATTGCTTAGCAACCAACAATGGTACCACATGATATTCAATAGCGTGATACGCATATACGCCTAAAACTCCAGTTAAAGCAAGTGGTACTTTATGCTTCGTTGACTAACTCGGTCCTGTATCTATTTTTCAATATGCAGTTTTTAATTCTAGTGTTCCAAGTCGGGAAATGTGGATTTCACTGTTGAAGACAAGGAAAATGACGAAACTGTATGTTCTATATTTACGGTTGTTATAAAGAGCGGAATCACCCAGAATCACCTGGAATCACCTAGAATCAGCCAGAACCACCTGGAATCACCCAGAATCAGCAACGGAATGAGCCATGATCGTTTGGAATCGGCTAAGCGCTTCTTTATTGGCTAGATTTTATTTTCACAACCGTGTTTATTTTCACTTCACTTTTCTCTCGCGTCTTATCGACATTTTCCTGGCATTTCACGAACATCTCATGAGGAAAATGGAAATATATGTGAATTTGGATGCTGCCTTATTATTTAGTCTCGTTGATCTCATTGATATAACGAACGCTCGATATTACGAACTAAGTTTTATGTCCCTTCGGAGTCGAGATAATCATTTGGATTTTCACATTCGATATAAAAAACACTCGGTTTAACGAACAATTATATGTGCTCCATGGGGGTTCGTTCTCGAGAGTCTACTGTATAAGAAGAACTTTTCAGTAAGCATTTTCATAAAAAGTTGAGCGAATTAAAAGGCTCCTTTATGACGCTCCCTTATGTCGATTAGAAAGTTGCGGCCTGACAACTTATTCTGGCTAACTCCACCTGATTCCAAGTGGTTGATTGATGGTTGGCGATTGTAGGTGATTCGGATGGTTTTGCATCATTCCGTTGCTGATTCCGTTGATTCTGTTGCCTCATTCCGTTGCCTAAGTGATTCTGGGTGATTCCAGGTCATTCTGGCTGATTCTAAGTGATTCTGGCTGATTCCAAGTGATTTTGGCTCATTCTGCTGTTTATAACACCCGCGATATTTACTTGGTAATATGTTATTTCATTCTTCTTATTCATTGTAATTAGTTTTCTTTTTAAAAGGATTTGTTGGCAAAATAGGACAGATTAGAAACAGAGAACTCAGTTCCAGCTCCTGTAAGCTTGAAGCTATGTTTTTTCTACAATATTTTAATTTGTTATAAGCAACACTGAAAATCTTGCATATATTTTCAACAGACTAATGATACAGAAGAATTTGATGAATCACATGATAAGTCTCATGACAGAAATAAGATTTTATAGACAGGTTAGAATAACTTTCTTAGAGATTTTCTATCTTTTCCTAAAAGTAGCTTCTATTTTATATATATTTGACTAATTTTAGCGAAACAAAGAATTTTCAGATCAATCAGCTGCAGCAACGCCACAAAACCTCCTTTTGTTCGAACACCACAGACAAATCTTACTCCAAATACAAGAAAGTGCTAAAGTCGTTTGGCTGATGAGTTGATAGTTGAGAGCCTTGATATTTCCAAAGATTACCAAACTGACGTCATAAAGTTATCGCTGCAAAAGCTAAATCTATTAGATAAAATAAAATTTACGAGAAAGCCAACTAGAGCGGGGAGGAAACTTATTCCATTAGAAACTCGTAAAACAATTTGGGAAATTTGGTATTGTAATTCTGCACCATCAACAATAACAACTCGAGCAGCTAAATTAAAAGTTACAGAGAGACCTACAATTCAAACGGATTTAGATTATGTTGATACAATCACTACAACTAAGCAACGTAATCAATTATTTTATCAAAATAAACTGTGCCTCAAAACAAGATATGAATTTGGAATCCATAACAAATTACAAAAGTTTCTTTGAGTATTAAGTTAGTGACTGCGACAAAGGAAACACTACCTATATTAATTGCGACTGTGTCAAAGACAAGCACACACTATGTGAACATATTTCAGGAAAATGGGAAAAATTGTAACAGGAATTTCTATATAAAGATGACGGTACAACAACAGTTATTATGCAATATTTTGAAAAGCAGGATGTAATCACGAAAAAAGATTGAAAGATTGAAAGCAGTTGCAGCACCAGCCAACTTATTGTCTATCACAAATTTTATATCTGATCCTCTTCCCAAAATAATACACCACCGTAACCATTTAAAGCATTGTCGCTTAACCATCAACGAATTCAAAGAGTTTTTCGACACCCTGTTGATAGATATCGATTTCTCTGAGAACTTTTCTGTGCCAGTTAAGTTTGAGGCCCAGTCTCTTCACTGGTCCCATCAGCAAATTACAGTCAATTCTGGACTCATAAAATTCAAGGGGGAAAAAAGTTAGCATCCGTATTTATCAGAAAGTCTCAAACACGACCAGCAGTTTGTTTCATGTGTGCTTGACAAAATGTTCGAAGATATGGAATTAGATGCAGGATTAACTGTCATAGTTGAGAGTGAAAATTCTGCAAGTCAATATAAACCATGTGCTCATTTTCATACCATTAAAGAGATATCAAGCAAACATAATATAGTCATTATTCGAGTGTTTGGGATCCCTGAACATGGAAAAGGGGAAGTGGGTCACGTGGGTGGTATAGCAAAAACATCAATACGCAGGGAGATAGCAGCAGGGCATTTCTTTTCAGGCGCTGATGAAACGGTTGATATGTTGGGTAAAATATTTAAGAATCATGAACACCCAAAATATGTATTTCGCGAAATTAGTAAAGATGAACTGTTAAAAAAATACACTGATTCAAAATGTAAAGCATATAACACAATATCTCTAGTTCAAACAAGTTCCAAGTGATGGTATTCAGACCAAATAAAACCAGTGCTTCTGCTGCTGAACGACTTTGCTTTTGCGAAATTTGTAGAAAATCGTATGGAACATGTTAATTGTTCCAAAATTATAGTTGACCAATTGAAGCTAAATACATTACGATCTAGCATCCCTGGCGAATTAGCCGAACCATCTGAAAACCAAGTTTTACATGAATTTCTCCTTCCATAATCTGTCTGTGCAATAGCTGCTGACCCAAAATCTGTTGATACCGTATGGTTAATTTTTGTTGTTGGCACTTACGAAGTTGAAAAGGATATTGTAGATGACTATGGGCACAGAGTGTTTACGGGGCAAAGTTATATTACAGGACATTATCTTGAGAAAACTGGAGCTCGACTACGAGAGTTAAAATATACAAAACAATGAAGAAGTTTGTCTTTTTTTTCCGATAAAAATGTGGTTTATCCATTTGTTAATTGTAAAGCAAAGAATGATGATCTACTTTTAACAAATGCTGACTATGTTGACGTAATCAGATATGTTGAACATTGTACAGTGGTTTCTCATATTTAATATAAAATAATATTTTCTAAAACTTCAGATAGCAGACGTGCATAGCTATATATATATAAAGTAGAAAATAATATAACAAATATTTGAAATATAAGTCAGAAAGGTTTAGGAAAAATAGCAAACTGCACACTAAAATTTTTCTGTTTCTTCAGAGTGTGTCTTACAATCAATGACTGTTTTTACTTTATATATAAAAAAAATTGAACTCAACCAAAATTTTGTAGTTGCCGTTACCATAGTGATCTCATTAAAAATAATTTACCAATACAATAACTATGTTACATCATCTTTTAAGTGACGTAAGGACTGTTAAGTGTATCGTAACCTCTTTTGTGAAAGGAAGACTCAATGGTTTCTAATTTCGAACTGTCCCCTAACGTTAACATAATGTACAGTCTGAAGAATGGTTCTGTGAGACAATTGTTACGTGTGCCACAATGGAAAACATGTTTTGGGAATTTGCATTTTGACTCGCTCGATCTGCATTCACTTATATGTTGGTTGATTCAGACTGTAAACCCACAGCTTTTTTCACCCTTCGTAATACCTATATAACTTTCTTTATTACAGCAATTACAAATTAAGAAGTAAATGACGTTTGTGGAATGGCAATTAATATGACTTTTAAGTAGCCAAGTCTTTCCGTTCGCTAACTTGAATTCTGAGCATTCTTGCAAATACAATCTACAAACTTTGCAACGTTAATCGGTACATTTAAAAATTCTGAGCGATTCATTAATAGTAGATGTAGCTGATGTAGCAAGAATCCTTAATAAATTTTTCGGTTGTTTTTGCGCGAGTAATAATTTTGAATCGTCATGGAACAAAGCTTTCAACTCGTTCGAATGAGTGTTATCAATCTCAACTTTTATATTTTTGAAGACGTTTCCATTATCTATATTACCATGGAAAGTGGTAACGAATGGTCATATTGGTTTTGTTGAAGGTTCCTTGGCTGGTCCTTGTAACTGGGCATCATGGACAACTTTACTAATCAGGATAGGATATTTGCATGCTTTTAACCATATTTTTCATTCATTCAAACGTGCTTTCACTTTATCGCTATTGGATACAAATACAATAATTCTTTTAGCTAGATTAAATGGAATGTTTTTTTGCATTTTCTGGGTGGGAACTATCAAAAGGTAAGTAGTCGTGCGCGTTTGCATCTTTATAATAAATATCTGTTTGAACATAAAGTTTATTCTTTAAGATTACTTTGATATCTAAAAAGTTCAGCTCCTGTATATCAGAGTTTTCAAAAAATGTAGTTTTGGCTTTTTCAAACGTATATTTGATTGACGGGTCAAGACTGTTCAAGCACAA
>JANSTP010038567.1:0-14712 GCA_025330745.1 Cladonema radiatum
AAACCGAACATCTTGGCGCTGGTGAATATAGCGATTAATATTGGGCTTTAGCAAATCAAATGCAGTTGACAGTTTCCAACCCATCAGCAGTTCGGCGGGCGCGATGTTGGTTGTTTGATGTGGAGTACAGCAATAGTTAAGTAAAAAACGATGTAAATGGAGATGTAGATTGTCATTGGGAAGTTTACATAATGCTTGCTTTACTGTTTGTACATAATGTTCGGCTTCACCGTTTGACGAAGGGTGGTAGGGGGCTGTTGTAATGTGTCGAACCCCATTATGAAGAACAAACCGTTTAAAATCTTTGCTTATGAATGCCGGACCATTATCCGAAACAATGACTTCTGGTAACCCGAATGTTGCAAACAATTGTCGTAATTTCTTTATGGTTACATTAGCACCACTTTTTGATGTAGGAAACACTTCAACCCATTTCGAGAAGCAATCGACAACAATAAAAAACATTTGGTTTCTAAACGGTCCGACGTAGTCAATATGCAACCGCTTCCATGGTGCTTGTGGCCATTCCCATGCATGCAACGGAGCTTGAGAAGGTGTTCGCTGGTGACTCTCACACTGGAGACATTGTTTTGACAGGATTTCAATATCTCGATCCATGTTCGGCCACCAAAATAAGTACATGCAAGTGACTTCATTCGTGTTAAGCCCAGATGCGTTTGATGTAATTGTTGTAATACAACTTCTCAGCCTTTGGGTGGAATAATAATACGATTTCCCCACGAGATACAGTTTTGAGTAAAAGAGTTCATCTTTTCGTTGGATAAATGATGCCCATTCAGGACTATTAGTGGGTATGTTAGTCCAACCATTTCGTATGGTGCATTATTTCGCTGAGTAAAGGGATCACGACTCGTCCATAAACATATTTCTTGGTGCGTAACTGGAGAATTGTCTAGTTCCATGATTAAAACATCTAAGTGATTATTAGTGTCCAAAAAATGCGCCGACGCATAAGTAATTTCCGATTGATGCAGAGGTAATCGGCTTAAACCATTTGCATTATTCTCACTCCCTGGACAGATAAAACATGTCAATATATTTTGCTTCAGCTGCTCTTTTCTACAGTATTTTTGCATTGATAAGAAGTTATAGCAGTTGGCGAGACCTTTTTGCCGTGGAACAACTGTACTCTGCCCTTTTCACATAGTTGCATCTATTTGGATAAATTCATCCAGGTGTTTATTCTGAAGCTTCCTAGTTGAAAATCTCCTCGCTTCTTCCTCAGATGATGTTTGTTTGAAATGATTCTCCAGCCAGAATAAGGGTAAATTTTTTGTAGCATGGCTCCAAATAAATATAATAGTTCTCACCAAATGGTATAAAGGGTATGCCTGGTATACCATTGCACTGATCTTTGTGACAGTTGACTCCACCAAGATTCTCATGTTTTGCTTTGGCAAGCAAAATGCGTTCCTTATTTTGACCACTTAGAAGTTTCAAGGCTGTATAATTTGCTGTTAAATCTTTGCAATGGATGATGCATTTCTCTTTCATTTTATACCATAATATTCTTATTTAGTTCTATGGAAAGGAAAAGAAATGGCAAGCTAAAAGTTAAAGCAACGTGACATACGCCAGGATTCCATGCAGACAATTCTAACATCCATTAGACGGTCTTAAGTACTTGATCTTTTATTGAGTTACTAAACTCAATCTGTGCGACGTTAACAAATTATTGAGGAAAAACTTGAACTTTAGTGTATTTTTTTCAAAAATTCAAACTTAGACTACTGTGAAGAAGTACAAAAAGGGAAAACAGTCAGTCATGAATCAACAAAATGAATGTTAGTTTTCTTAAAATGAAACCTAATGAAATAAAATATGTTGTAAAACTGTCAAAAAATTTCAATCTTTAAGATAAAAACGAAACTTGTCATAAAACTCTGTGGTGCATGGTTATAAATTACAAGAAAAGCTTTGCAGAAAAGCTTATTCCTCCACTTTTCTAAGCTCTAGAATTCAGAATGACAATTGAATTCATTTCTGAAGTCAGCTGGAACACCATTTTGCAGTTTTCAATTGATAACAAACTTCAATTATCAAAATATTTTCAAATAATATGCATTTTTTAGCTAAAAACGGCTTTTTTCTTTGTTTTACCCCCGGTTTTTCATGTTCTAGAGCACAGAATGAAATGGAAAATCATTTCTGAAGATAGATTAACACTATTTGGAAGTTTTCAATCAACAGCAGACTTTCATTATCAAGATATTGTAAAATAAATGGATTTTTTAGCTAAAAATGGCTTCTTTTTTTTTTCATTTTACCCCCGGTTTTTTAACATTTGGGGTCCAAAATGCTATATAACAATCCTTTGGGAAAACGCTTATTATAGTTAATCTTTTTAAATTGATTAAAGGTTTTGTTTCTAATTTGGTGGCTCAATGTGACAAGATTTGAGGAAAAAACTGCTATTTTTAAGGTTTTACCCCCGGTTTTCTCTTGTGCTGGACCTCCTCATTAAAATTTTCAAAAATATTTTTTCAAAACATAAATTTTTATCTATTTGTAACAACTTGGCAAAGTTTTGCCACATATAGATAAGTATATATTGAACAGTCGAAGTTCAAAGATTATAGAGTACCTACCATCCCTAAGCAAATCCCATATAAATTGGTTTTGAGGCAAAAAATAACCCCTCTTTGAGGGGCTATTGTGGATTATTGCCACCTCTACAGCCTATTTACCATCATATTCCTAAAAATATAGCCTATTGGCAATCCAAAAACAACAATAACAATTTGTCACCTCTCGGGTGACCCAGACCCCCTTTTTTAACCTGGCCTATAGTTGTAAGCCACAAGAATTAAAGCCCATCTCTGCAGCCGTGCTGCAGTCATCGACGGTATAGGCTTATTTTCACCAAATATTCCGGTTAAAGGTTTATAGTCACTGCGAATAATAAACTGTCTACCATAACAATATTGATGAAACTTACGTATTCCGTAAATAACTGCTAAAGCTTCTTTTTTCCAAATGACTGTAGTTTCTCTCAGCTGTGGTCAGGGTACGCAAAGCATAAGCAATAGGACAGTCCTTGGCATCAGAGAACATGTGTGATAATACCACACCAATACCATATGGAGAAGCGTCCACCAATAAAACTAATTCACGCTGCGGGTTGTAATGGACTAGAAGCTCATCACCTGTTGAAATTTTTTGACATAATTTGAAACAGTCCTGTTGAGATTTAGACCATTTCCATTTACTTCCTTTACGCAAGAGATAATATAAAGGTTCAACTTTCTCCGCCATTTTTGGTATAAATCGTTGGTAAAAATTCAGTGTTCCTAAAAATGATTTCAACCGCGAGACATTCTGAGGTGTTGGCATTTCTTTGATAGCTTTGATCTTTTCCGCAACTGGGCGGATTCCGTACATATTAATGTTCATGCCCAAATAAGTTACTTCAGGAAGCATAAATTTACATTTTTCTCTTTTTAATTGTAATCTGAAATTTTCTAAAATTGAGAACGCTGTTTCTAAAATTATGTAAGTGTTCCTGATCAGACTTTCCGCTAACTAATATGTCATCGACACGAACAATTGTAAATGGAACCTTTGACAGGCGTTTCTCCATTTCCCGCTGAAAAATTCCTGGTGCTGATTTTACTACGAAAGCTAATCTGGTTGGGCGGAATATTCCTTTATGTGTATTTATAGTTAAACACTCCTTCCATTCATCATCTAGCATCATCTGTTGATATGCTTGTGAAAGATCTAATTTGGTGAACTTTTCTCCTCCTACTAATTTTACGAATAAATCTTTGGCTTTTGGTATTGGATAGTTGTCTAACTGCGATGCTGCATTAACTGTTACTTTGTAATCACCGCAGATATGTATGGTTTGATCGTTTTTTACAATGGGTACAATGGGTGCAGCCCATTCAGAAACGTCCACTGCTTCCAAGATTCCTAGCTGCACAAGTCTGTCTAGTTCTGCTTCAATTCGATTTTTTAAAGCATACGGTACCGGTCTTGCTTTACAAAATATCGGTTTTGCATTTTCTTTCAAATGAATATGCGCCTTCGCGTTCTTCATAGTATATACCTAACATAGGGCTGAACACATTCGGAAAACGATCGGTGATTTCTTGTAGTTGGACTGGTATGGCGGATTCTTGGATATTGAAAATCGAGTGCCAATCTAATTTGATAAATTGAAGCCAGTCTCTCCCGAGTAAGTTTGGTCAATCTCCATGGACAACAAATAACTTGAACTTAAAATGTTTATTGTCATAAAATATATCCACTTCACTGCTGCCCTTGGCTTTAATTAATTCACCAGTGAATGTTCTAAATTGAACATTTGTCAGAAATAGTATTATATGGGAACAATTTTTTCTCAAGTGTTCAAATGTTTTTTCATTAATTATTGTATACGAGGCTCCTGTATCCACCTCCATACTGATTTGACAACCATTGATACTGAAGTCAAATTTAATCGGTTTTACGGTGCTGTGACTTTGACATTGAAACAACGAATAAACTTCCCCTTCGTCCTCGGCATTTTCGTGATCACTTGCTGCATCATCGGTTCCTGGCAGGTAGTGATTAGATACATTACTTTTGCTTTTATCTGATTTCTTTTTACGACATGCAGTTGAAATATGTCCCTTTTTACGGAAATAATGACACTCTGCATTTTTGAAACGACATATATCGGGCGAATGTTTCCCATCACATCGAAAACACATCTGTCGGCTGCTGTTCGTTGAAGAGTTTAAAGTGTCAGCTCTATTTGCTTCAATTTTAAAAGTGTCTGTTCTTTGCATTTTTAGATCTTCTAAATTCTTTGTTGCTTGTTCCATAGGCGTAGCTATCTCAATAGCTTTCTTTAAATTCAGGTTTGTTTCTGCTAACAATTTCTGTTGAATCTGGTCCTGTTTAACCCCACAGACTAACCTAGCTCGAATCATATCGGATAATGTCTCTCCAAAATCACAATTTTCTGATAGCTTACGCAGTTGAGCAACATACTGTGCTATCATCTCACCAGCTTCCCTCTCCCTTTTGTTGAACTTTAATCGTTCCACGATTACAGATGGCTTTGGATGTTGGTGTAATTTCATTACATTAATTAGTTCAGTAAATGTTTTCTCACTTGGTTTTTGCGGTGTCACTAAACTTCGAAGTAGGGAGTACGATTTCCTACCACATGAGCTGAGTAACACAGCTCTTTTTTGACCATCTGTCTCAATCTTATTGGCAATGAAAAATTGCTCCAACTGTTCCACATATTCATTCCAATCATCATTCGTAGGATCAAACTCAAATACTTTGCCAAATATTGGCATCCTCGTCGCCAATTTGTTAAATATGGGAAGAAATAATAACTCTGTTTGGATTCAGTACTGCTGGCGTGCTGCCATCTTTGACACGTTACAAATATGATTCTACAAAAACTTCCGCTCATGAGTATACTCACGAACGGACGTAGCAGACAACATAGTACGTAACAACACAAACGGAGGTGAAAACATAACAGTTGTGAAATTTTTTTTTTAATATATAGTTTGACAACAGGAGTTGATAAAGATCAATTTGGCAGTGTAATCACGTATCCATACATTTTTGGGGGGCCTGTTTTGTTACAATATTAAATAAAAAGTAGATATATGATTTTCAATTTGACTTGAAAATTTTTGTGTATTTAAAACTCTTCATTTGCATAGAAATAGACATTTTTTATTTTGAAGATAGCTAACATAACAATTATTTATATTGAATTATTTTATGCTGTCCTTATTTAAACTTTTTGTGTTTTTTGGATAATTCTTGGTGATCGGGATCCCCTGCCTGTTTATCGGTAGCAAAACCTTTCGGGATACCTAAGTGTTTGGACATCTATTTTTGGAAAACACTGCCTCTAAATGTTTGCGAACTCGTCAAACTTAGAATGAATTTACTGTTTTCTCATTGTTTTAGCAAATTTGTGCACAATATCTATATAAGTTTTTAATGCTCCTACACAAACTGAATCAATTATTATTGAAATTTTATTATGTTTTCAACACAGTTGTTTCAAGTGGACATTTCCTACAAAATAATGAATTTTAAGAGTTTCCTTCACTGAAAACCATTTCTACTCAAGATTTTTCAAAAATTTAAAACATGTGCAGTTACTGACTTATTTAACTATTGTTTGCAAACTACTTCAAATTGCAATTTTTTAGCATAAGGCCTATTTTGGGTCCAAAAATTTGTCTTTAGATAGGATTTTCACTGAATTTTTCTTAAAATAAATAACTTTTTGTTGTTTCAATGAATCAGGGAGTTTATTGAAATATTGAAAAGGAACATATACTCTAAACTTATTTTGATTAATGTAGTAAATTTTGGGCCATTTTGGCCCAAATTTATAAAAATTGTAATTCCTTGATGAAAACAAGACCTGGAATTTGAATCATTTCCAATGGAAAAAAATAAAACTTAAATTGATTGTATATATACAGGTTTTTTTTCTATAGCTCATTAATGAACACCATTTATAACAACTTTGAATATGCCAATTTTGACCCACACTCCTTTATCGTGTGATTCTTGATGATTTAGGACAAAAATCTATGCTCAAATTTAGCTATATTTTGAATAATCGTATCTTTTGTATTCTGCCAAGTATCCACATCAGTCACTCGGAATCAGATAGGAAATCCTTAGAGAGGACTCTCTGGAAATTTCATTTGATTTTGTCAAGAGATTGACAGAATGAATATCTTAGTGGGGAAGGTCAAATTGCTCAGTTTCAATTTCAGTTGAAATGCTGTGATGTCATATTGAAATGTACGCTAAGAACAATTTAAAACAGCTGTGTCAATAAAAGAATAAAGAAATTTATTTTGGGCATCCCAAATTAAAAGGTCCCCAAAATCGTTATAACAATGTGCAAACTTGGCTGAATCAACCCCTGCCTGAAGCTGAAGGAGGTAAGTATACCACTTAGCACTTTGGATTTTTATTATGACCACTTTTGACAAGATCTTGATGTGCATCAAGAACTCCTAGTTCAACATAGAAATTTACGAAATGTCTCAAGGACAGAGAAACAAAATGAAGAATTGAAATTTTGCAGAGATCCACAATGTATGAAAAGTTTGCTCTGTGCAGCGAATGTGTTCTATGTGCACTGAAAATTAAGAAAAGAAAAAAAATTTCCCTCTGGCGACCATATTTTCTGTGCGCAACTAAGTGGGTGCATCCTGACTGGTCCACCTATTATTATTATTATTATTTGACCCACAAATTATCACTAAAAAACTCTTAAAACAAGGAATGGTATTAAAATCTTATGAACACATGGAGAAAAATTTATTCAAGTACATAATCCAAGGCCTGTTAGTTTTTGTTTTATGATTTTTAAAAGCATTTTGAAGATTTCAACTCTGATCATTAGATCTTACAATTACAATCAAATTCTCTGTTCCAGGGTAGCCTTGACAATGGCATCCACGGCAAAAGCTGTAGTGAAAGTAGCAAGGGTGGAAAACATGATAAAAAATACTCGAAAAATTATCTTACCACACTGATGGATAAAAACATTTTACTTTGAATTTCTTTAAACTATCAATATTTTATATTTTCATAAAGTAATAACCTAAGATCTGGGATACTGATTTGAAATGTATCTCATTGACTTGAATCATTCTTTTTCTTTTGGGTCAATGTTTTGAGCATATGTTTTTCTGTTTTCACTGCAGCACAAAAACATATGTGACAAATTTGGTAACCTTATTGGCTGATAAGATTTTACGACACAAACCTGGAAAGGAAAATTGAATAAGTGGTTCAATGGAGAGCTTTGATGTCATGCAAGAGAATTCAGCAGTAGAATCTAATGCTTTTGTTTGAACAGCGCTATTGTTTTGAAGTGGAATTTTATTCTAAGTATCAAGTTAGATTTGTTCAAAACAAAAATATTTTGATTCTTTTACGAATGGTATATACACTATTCTGTATTGACTTGTATTGAAGGGGGAGCAGCCCAGTTGTTAGCAATCGGGCAGCGAATCTTATGGTTCTGTGAATCTTAGGGTTCTGAGTTCAAACTCATGCCTTGGTTGTTTGGCAAGCACAATATCTTTCCTTCAGGAAATGATTGTGGGCACACATGAGAGCATAATTACGCCAGGACCAACGTCAGTACAGGCATTTATACAGTTCCACCTTGGAAATCAGGCTTTAGCACTGAAAGTGTTTCATCCCTATCACCTAAGAGTGGCTAAACAAAACTTACTTACTGACTTACTTTCAAGTAATGCTTGTTTGTTTTTATAGGCTACTATTGAAAATAGCTGGTAGTATTCTAAAGTTTAGCCAAAAAAAAGAGGGGCACTCAGATAATCCAAAGAAGTGGCACTATGCAGAATGACAAATTGATTGAACCAAAAAACCAATGAAAAACCATTGCAGATGGAAGCAAAAGTACATACCAGTGTTTTATCTAACCAATTTCACACACTGATATTCCTTATGAGAAACTTAATCTTTCATTTATTCTAATAAATTTATTCTTTCAATTGAAATATGAAACCTCAGATATTCAAATTTACAACTGTAACAAAAGCCACCTCTCTATAACAAAATTCTGCCTTAAGTACCCAACCAATTTGTTCCGTACATAAAGTTTTCAATAGAATTTTACTTGTCACCAGCTTATTAGGCTAATTTTTTGTTCCTCTTTAGTGTCTGTTAAAGACAGTAAACGGTAAATGTTAAAGAAAGTATGGCTGGTAAACGGCCTCAAAAACTCAATCCTAACTGACTTTTTGAAGCTGAATCTTGAAAAAAAATTGATCAAATTCAGATTTGTGTTGCAAACTCCACCATGTCTGTCTAGTATTTTCAAAGAAAAATTTGCATTTTTTTCTTCTCTTGACAAGCCAAAGTATGATATAAGAGTGATATTTATTTGCACTGAACCTGACAGGAAAATAAATAGTAAAAAAATTTGATAGTAAAATAAATTCTTTGAAAGAAAAGTCTCCAAAGGGATCAACTGCACTGGCTTGCCACTTCCTGACCTGCAAGATAGTTAAAAAAACGGCATACTATTGGAAGTTTTTGGCCACTCTATGAACTACACCAGGGTTTTTCGCAGCGTTTTTTGGTGCTACCGTTTTTCGGTATAGATTGAGTTTAACTAAATGTTTCCTTTCAAATTCCTCAAAAAATTACTTCTTAATCCATGTGAAAAATAATTTTTTGAGGCATTTGAGTATCATATTGTGCCTCAAGTGGCAATATTGATTGATAGTCTTAAAATACGTAACGAAGAAGCTTCAATTATCTCAATACATATCTTCAAAACCTCAGTTGAATATCTTTTACTATGTATTTCCTCTGTATCAGAGTATTAGGGTTAGTTTTAGGGTTAATTTTCTTTATTCTAGTCAAAATTGAATTTCAAAACTCAATTTAAGATTGAGATTTTACTACCGTTTAACGGCAGGAAAAAATGTGCTGCCAAAAACCCTGAACTAGACCCCTCAGAACTAAGGTCAGCTTTGACTCCCAATGTGTTGATCAAAGCAATAACTAGTATTCACAGGCCTTGCCAGCAAAAAATAGCCATGTGCTGCAACATGCTGGTTAATTTGGCAAGTGCTACAAAAAGCCCATGTAAATTAATTTGCATGTGTGTGGGCACGTGCACGTGCAATTGCTTGTGTCTCCTTGTGAGGCCTGTATTCAAGGTCCAAGTGCCCATGGCTTACAGGTGATTTCTGAATTTTGATATTGTGTATTCTATTTTGTGTTCACTAAATTGCAAAATTATTTTATGTCTTCTGAAAATTAAATGAATCTAAAGTAAATGTTGATTCAAGTTGGGAAAATTGAACTGATCTGAGCTGTCATCAGCTTTCCTCAGTGAGCATTTTTTGTATTTTTTTTTTTTTTTTTTTTAATTTCAATTTCTTGCATTCTTTGGCAATCATTTCTGTATTCTGTATTTTACCTGGGCTTTTTATTCTGAATATTATCCCGGGCTTTTCGTGAATCAAATATCCGGGGGGGGGGGGGGCTGGGGTTGGAAGAACTCAGAAACTACATTGTACATTGTTAGTATAGCTCATTGTGAGCACAAGATCAATATTTGGCATTGTGACCTCATCGCAAAATGATGATGTCATCATTTTATCGACAGACATGTCAAAAAATAGGGAAAAATTTGCTGAAATTTGGCCAAACTTTGTTGGGCTGGTTCTCTGGAACCACAAAAGCTTTTTTGATGCCGTTTTCGTCAAACATTTTCAAATTAGAAGGGCTTTGACACATCAGGGTTTTTGGCAGCACTTTTTTGCTTCCATTAAACATAAGTAAAAAGTCTATCTTAAATTGAGTTTTGAAATTCAATCTTCAATAGTAGAGAGAAAATTAACCCTAAAACTAACCCTGATGTTCTGTTACGGAGGAAATAAGATATAAAAAATATTCAACTAAGTTGTTGAAGATGTGTAATTGAGATAAGTGAATCACAAGAGGGTTGTTCGTAACGTATTTCAAGGCCTATCCATCAAAATTGCCACTTGTGGTGCAATATAATACCCAAATTCCTCAAAAAATTACTTTTTGCATGGACTAAAAAGTAAATTTTTGAGGAATTTGAAAGAAAACCTTGAGTAAAAATCAATCTTTTTAGAAAAATGGTAGAAGCTAAAAATGCTGCCAAAAAGCCTGCATATGTTCCGGTTTTCTGGAGAATTATCCCAGAAATCTGATTCATTCGAAAATTAGGCCAAAAATTGGGCATACTGATGTACAAAAGGGCGGTTGCCATGGCAACTGGGCATGGTCACCAAAAAACTTTTGCAGAGCAACTGTTGTTTATCACAATTTATTGACATTGCCATCGGGTGACCACAAATTTACACTACTGAATAGTAACTTTTTTTCTCATTTATTTCTTTTTTGTTTTCCTGTGTAAATATTACTTCTCATAAAAAGTGTATTATTTGAGTATATAAGAGGATATTCTGTTGAATAGGATTATCAATTTCCCTTCAAGTTTTACTTTCTTTCATTTTTAGTCTCAAGATAAAAGCAATATATATAATACTTATTCTGATGGAAGAGTGTGCCAGTATTTATTATTAGCATATCAGGAATTATGGTTGCGCAAGAGCCAGTCAAGGTATTTTTTAGTCATCTCATGATTTTGGTCCTTTAGGGTTTGATGAAAGAAGTCAATCTCATTATTTTTTTATTTTTTTCAGTCATGTTTCCATAACTGAGTCATACGAAACTTACTATGGATCACAACTACTGTATGGCATAGTGGTCGGACATCTTTCTGCCATTTTTTTACCCAAAAGCAGATTTGCCCTACTAATTTTGCTTTTGTTCTGACATTTTGTGCTATAGATTTTTTTAAACTAGGTGACTTTGTATTTTTTCCAAAAGTGAATGAAATATCCAACCTAAATTTCTATATGCCTGACCAGAAATGAAACATAGCTTGTAGAGGGGGATGTGCCTCCCCTTTTCAAACTCTTTGTTACATGCCCCCATTCTATTTTTTCACATACCTCCCAACTTTTATCGCCATTTTTCAGGGTCAGCATTAGCATTAGCATCAGTAGATTGGTATTAGCTTGTACTGACAGACAAAATTCTTTTGCTGAAACCTTAAGGTACAAACAAGTGCTCTTATTGGTTAACCCTTTCAGCACGCAACATTAGGCTCACAGCGCGCAACATTCCGGTCAATTTTTACCCTTTTACAAAAATCCTTATAACTTCTAAAAAACAGTTCAGGATGATTGGCCCCTCAAATCAAAGACAAATTAGTTCATGATCTAGTTTCATGATTTACATTTAGTTAACCCTGTCCTGGTTCAAATATTTGACCAAAGCCAGAACTATAAAGATACCAAAAATCGGCCTTTAGAAAAAGGTCAGTTTTTGGGGTAAAAATGTTGCCCTATGCTCATTTTCTTCAAAATTATTTTCTACTCTATGTACTAACTTTTTTTCATTCTTCTATGTTTCTAATATGATTTTCAAGCTAAAAATCAATATCAAAACCAATATTTATGACACAATTCAATAACAAATATCTCTGTGGACAAGACAAACCTTGCAACATCCGCCATCTTGTAATTTCTGACGATTTTCATTTCTTAATATTTCATTTGATAAGGCTTTGTTACATCATAACTGACTTGATTCCAAAAGGTAATTTACCGTAGATTCCGTTTTTGCAATCAGTTAGGGCCAAAAACCTACTGTTTTCGCGGGAATCTCTTCTTTTAAAGTACTATCTAAATACGCCAAAAGGCATCACACGGATCTACCACACGGGCTCAAAGGTTTAATAGTATATACATGTAACAGAAGTTTTCACGAGATACACGATTTTTCTTTTTTTATGAATAATCAGTAAATAGTAACTTTTATCCGCCCTCCTTTGAAAGAAATTCCCCGTTTTCACTGATACTCCGAATTCTTTTGATTCATTTTTGAAATAGCTGTAAAACCACCCCCACCTTCTTTTAAGAAGGAGGTGTTCGAACTATATGGGAAATCTATAGGACATTTTATCGAGCCAATTTTTTCTCCTTATTTTATACCCTTCTATAGGAGGATTACTTGTCTAGATAACTATAAAAGGCAAGAGTATCATAATTGTTGTTATGGTTAATCTTCAGAAAATCAAAAATTATAATGAAAACCTTTCCTTTAGGCTGCTATTTGGCATGCGTTGAATGCATATTGTTTTACTGATGCAATGTTTATGGCTGAAAGACTCTATGCAGAAGGTTGGTATTTAATCTTGATCTATTTCTTTCTTCTTAAAACTGGATGAGAAATTTTCAAGAAAGGTGAGATAGTTTTTAACAGAAATTGGAGCTGAAAAAGAGGAGTTTAATACAAAATAATAGATTTTTGCCTGATAATTCCACAAAACCCTACTCAAATTAAAACTCTGTTACATTTTAAAATAAGACTTTGTGGGGAAAAGTAAGAGGTTTTGGCCAGAATATTTACAAGTGAAGTCAGTAAAAGGGTTGATAACAGAGCACTTTGGAAATCAGACTTTAGCCTGAATTGAAGGTGTTTCATTCTTGTGACCTCTCTAGCTAAACAAAAAATGGGCACACCCAGTCATTGAAATTTGTCTTGGCACTCTGCACTTGGACTGATTTATGACACCCTAAGTTTTGGGCACCCAGTGATAAATTTTTAGAGGCCTGTTTGAAAATGGATTTATTACAAGCAATGGATCATTACAATATGAGACACAATCAATACTGTTTCTTTTTGTTTGTCGACACACTGATGTATTGAGTAAGTGTATTTTGTTTTGGCCTATAAATTTTTTTTGTTGCAATTGGAAAAAGTAAAGATATCAGATTTAAGTGCAATACAGTCTGATGGTAATATTAGAGCATCTGTTAGCAATAGTTGTTGTTTTTTATCATAGTTGGAAATGAAGAATGTTTGCATTTACTTGCCACTTGCTACCATCGTGCTGGTCATGTGAAACGTACTTATAATATATTCAGACAAAAAACATTTTCTTCAATTCAAAATAAATACTTGTTTGCAGTTTCTTGCTATACTCTCAAAAAGTAAGTGATATAATTCTTTTGTCAGTTCTGACAGTGCTACTGTATGCTCAGCATCATTATCCTTTCTAAGGAGAGTCGATTCTTTAAAATTGTGTTTATTGAAGATTATTTCAATTAGAGAAACATCTTTTATGCTTAAAAGATGTTTTTTATCGAATTGCAAGTATTTTCTGTTGTTGGTTTATCTGTTGTGAAAAACTATTATCAATGATAAATGTAATTATGGTTATTGGGTATAAATATACAAGCAGTATTTTGAAAAGTTAAAAAAAAACGATCTCAAAAAATTTTTAGGCATGTTATCTGTTTTAGAGTGGGCCTAAGAAGTGTGGAACTAAACACTATAATAATATTGTTATCAATTTGCAAAAGAAAAGAAAGAGAAAAGAAAAGAGAAGCAAAGAGAGAAGAAAAAATTTCAATGACCTGTTCGACTCTATAAAAAGAAAAATCTTGATTTGCTGCATTTTCAAGGATGTCAATTTTCCAGATATTTCTGGATTTTACAATTGTTTTTACAATTGTAGCATACTGATCCACTATGCTGTATTTTAAACAAACTATGTTGATAGGCATCAAAAATAGCTATAGAAAAACCTTAATTCTCCAAAACAAGGCCCTGAATATCAAAACAGACGGTTTTTTAAGCTATAGGAAAACATTTTTTTCTCCCAAACAAGACATGTTCTTGTGTCTTAGTCTGGAAAAAGCACTATAAAATGACCTTATATTCTAAACCAAAATAATTATTTTAGAGCGTTAAGAAAGCAAAATTTTCTTAAGACTCTTTTCCAGATTTCTTGAAATTTGCAATTGACATCCTTGATTTTAGCCCTATTAATTCAGGTTAATAATTTAATTCAGGTTAAATTAATTCAGGTTAATAAGTATAGCGAATTTTGAAACTGCACAATTACTTGTTCTTATTTACTTTTTTCTTGTATCTTAGAAGATTAGATTTATTTATGCTAGTTATTCAATGCTCATATATTGTTTTAGATATGCTGAGGCTGAAAATGCTTTGGTCGGGCATATAACCAATTCTAATACAAATCCTGCTACTCTTGTTTCGAATGAATTTGGGAATCTATCTGGTGTTGCTTTACAACTACTTGGAAAT
>JANSTP010038678.1:0-14712 GCA_025330745.1 Cladonema radiatum
CGGGATAAAACTTATTTTTTTGTGGGAATATAATTTTGCGAATATGACACCTATTCGCGAAATTTGCGAAAATTTCTAGACGTGAAAATTTCTGATTTTAAAGTACTTCATGGTTAGGTTACACTTTGTGTATTCGCAGTCCGTAACTACTTCATTGCGCACTCAGGGAAGTCAGATGAGAATCAATAAGAAACATGAGAACCGAATTGAGAACCTAGGGAAATAAACTAGGGAACCCATTACTCAAATGTGAAATCAGAAATCAGGGGAACCTAGTGATATGGCGGAAACGAATTAGAAACGCTATCACAAAGTGGACAAACTCGAGGAACTAACTAACGAACCCACTACTTTAATATGAGAAAGGGAAGCCTTGTGTAAATAAATGCAAACCAGGTAGGGAGCATTACAAATGAACATTATAAATAAACGATGCAAACATTTTTAATCTCACTTCTTTTTGCATGATTTGGTTAAGATACGATTCTGTTTCAATCATGTATGTGATACAATCCGATCGCAATGATGTTAATGATATTGATAACATGGGTCAGAGATTTGCATTATTTTTTTTTCCATCATCAAAAATCTATAAATATTTTTTCAATAGCAGCTCTCACCTTGGTATTTGAGACTTGCCAATTTCAACTTTTTTAACTAAGACCAAATAACCAATAGATTTTCAATTGCTTGGAACTACTAATATCTCCCACTAGTTTCTTTTGTTGATTTAGGCAGTTTTCACAGGTTCTTCTTGTACCTTTTGAATACCCTAGATTCTCCACTAGTTTTGTATTAGCTCACGAAAGGCTCCCTTTTTCATAATAAAGTAGTAGATTCCATGGTTGATTTCCCTAGGTTGCCTACTCGGTTCCTACGTTTCCTCCTGGTTTTCTCTAGATTCCCATGAATGCGATTGCGAGTAGTGCTCGCAGGTGCCTAATGCAGGGAGTCTTAATAAATGGAGCGGGAAGAGTTTGGAGTCTTTCCAATAAATTAATAAACTGAGGATGGTAAATGGGAGGATGAAAAATTCGAATAAAAGTACTATTGTATATTATTTAAAAGAGACTAGCGCATTCTTAATGCTTAAAAGTCTTTCCAGGAAGAATCATATTCTTACATACAAAATGAATATTCCTAAATCATAGAAAAATAACTTACACACGTAGCTACTGTTCTGTCAAATTTAGTAGAGAGAGGAGGACCTAATCCTATTTGCCATGGGGTAAATCCCCCTCCCGCCCCCTGAAATATCAGGAACCACAAATAGATATATAATAAAACTTGTCACACTATAATTACAACCCTTTATGAACAAAATGATACCATTATCATTTTGGTGACGTCACTAAATAGCTGATGACGTCATCATCAAGTACCCAGGGTCAGTGAAATTCTGGCATTTTCTATAAATTGAGGTGGCTCCGAAAAATGCCCAGAAAAAGTTATTTATGGTATTTATATAATTGCAAAGTGGCTAAACATGTTAGTTTGGAAGAAAATAATGTGAAATTAGTGTTTTAGTGGCAGTTTAGAATGTCTAGGGCTTCAAAATCAAGATTTTTGAAAATTTATGTGCAAAAATTCTACCAACCACGCTTGACAAAGTCTCTCTATAGGAGACGTTGGGGGGCAGATATAGACTTCAAACTTGGCAAAAATGTGTGTAATATGATTTGATGAGGAGCCATAAAAAACTAGGCATACCGGGTTTTCCTAAAAGATTTGACGGGGAAAAGTATATATGGCAAATAGGGTTAAAAAGGTTCGGAGGTGGGAAAAAGTTTTGAAAACTAACAAGTGTCCCTCCGTTGTATTAGGCACTCGAAAGTACGTTCCCTTATTGATTACTCTCGGTTCTCTGTTAGTCTCTACCCTCCCCCCGCCCTTAGTATTGATTATTGAGTATTGAGATCTTGAAATTTTGTTATAAGAGGGTTTGTTTTTTTGTATTCATTTTCCAAACTTATTATGAGGAAGGGGTCCTTTGTAATTTATAAATTTTTTACAATTTGGAAATCGAGGTAACTTCTAAGAGGAAACTATATAGGGAGTTTGGGAAGTTGAAGTAAAACAAATGATAAAATACATACCTTAAGGAATATATTCACTTTCTTTTATGCATCCTTTTCGGGAATTTTGGATTTACATACGTAGAGAGGGATAAAGAATTCTCCAAAAATTGAGGGGTGCGGAGAGAGGTATTAGCCTTTAGTGTAGGTGGTAATGCTTTGATAAGGAGGGTTGGAACCACTCTGGAACTATGTCTCCACTTTGTTACCACATCCCTTATTAGTTCCCATCAGGTTCCTCTGGGTTCACATTATAGTAGTAACAATTCGCAGCATAATCTTGATTTTAAAACCTAATAACATTTCTACAGACCAATCAGGTTCAGGTAAAATGGGTATCCCTAAGATTTATCCAAATCGATTAGAAGCAATACATTGACTAAGATAATAATTTTGATATAGGTAAAAATCGAGCCTAAATATTTATGCTTCACAGCTGATCAAGTTTTGATAAGTGGGTAAAAGCTGGTACAGTGGGTAAAACAGTGAAAAGGTGTTGCTCTTAAAGGAAAACAGAGATCAAGGAACCAAGAAAGCACAAAAGAAATCAAGAATGGGCATTTACCAAAGTTAAAACGAAAGCTTATGACGTCAAAATTAATTTTGATTGGAAAAAAAATAGCTTTGTTTTTAGATATTCCATTTTTTAACCAGTTTTTTCCACTTTTATTAAATAATAAGACCTTCTAGGGACGGTAGCGTCTCATAGAGCCTTTTTCAAGCTCACATATTTTATTAAACAATGATCAGCATAAAATTTCCGATCGATTGATATACAAAGCATTGGAATTTGAGAATTTTAAATTTTTCTTGACTGTAGATTGTGACGTCATGATCAGAAATTCTAGGCTATGTAGCTTTTTACATAGACTTTTTCAACCGCATGTCTTTTATTAAATAATGATCAGCATAAAATTCTGAATCGATTGGTATATAAATATTGTGTTTTCGGTGAAAAAAGTTTTTTCTTGACTGAAATTATGACGTCATCAGTATCTAGGAAACAAGGACCTTAGAAAAATGTATCAGATCGATATTGGAAACTATTTTACATGTGTAACATCATGAAACAATAAAATCTATGGTTACCAAATTTGCCTAATTGTTTCAGTTATTTCCCTGTCTAATTATATGCAAACTAATTTCATAAAAATTGATTATCAAGCAATTAAAGGCAGTTAGTAGAAATTCACAATACTCCGTGCACAATACTTCCAAATCGAAACTTGTGAACTCTGTTCAATCTTTCAAGAAAAACTTAGCTACTTTTTCTTGTTGTACTGTTAGTTGAGTTTAGGCAAACAAATCGTAGGGCAATTTAACCCTATTTTGCATGGGCCTTTTTATGTTCGTTAGAAGCATGGAGGGGGTTAAAATTACCCCCCCCCCCACAGGTTTAAATCGCTAATTCTTAACCAATATGGATAAAACTTACCACAAATATAAAACAACATGTGAAGTTTCAAAAAACTAAAAAATTGACCCCTCAAGTCACGTGACTAAGCGATGACGTCATCGAAAACGTCAAAAGGAGGCTAAAATCAAGGTTTTTTTGTTTTCTTTGCTATTTTCCAGTAAAAGTTTACCAGAAAGCGAATACTAATGGAAATCAATTCAAACTTATTGTAAATTATACTCCATAAAGAATTTATAAGTATTTCGTCCTAAAAGGGCCTTCTAAAGGGCGCCAAAAAAAGCAAAAAATCGTTTTTTCCAGCTCAGGGCTGTATCTTGAGAAGAACTTTGTATTTTTAGATGAAACTTTGTATACTAGTAGCAACTAATAAAATCTACTCAAAAAACATGTTTTCATTTGGTCTAGATGCGTGACATGGTGATGACGTCATCAAAAACTCCGAACTCACCATTTTTCGGAAAATGAGGACATCTGCAAAAAATGGAGTCATATTGACGTCAGTGAAGTCGGTATGTCGCCGACATATATTTGACATGTTGTCATCCACTCAACTGTGAAGTTTGATCATGAAAAGGTTAGTATAAGTCAAGTTACAGTAGAAAGAGTGTGATATTAGATAAAAAATGTTACACCCACGCCCAAAAAAGAGGGCGTGGTCAAGGGAGATTGGGATGCTTTGGTCTAAATTTTTTTTTAAACGTTGCACAACTAAATTTTCTTTACTGGGCCAAAATTTCAAGTCAATTGCTTTTGTAGTTTTTGAGTAATCAAATTTTTCGATTTGGGGGGTAAATTTACCCCCCCCCCCCAATGCAAAATAGGGTTAAACGGATGATACCCTGGTGTCAGCGTACTTCTTCCAGCTTCAATGTTATAAAAGTCACCTGTCTAACTTTTCAATATATACAGGATCAGTATTGTCAGGATTAAACTGCAAATTTCAATAATACCATAGCTTGTTGCCGTAACACTCTAATCTTCCATATTTCAAATAATGTTCAATTGTATAAAAACTTCAAATAAATAATAAATATATTTACAAATAATATTTACACAAAAGATTAAATGAAAAACTAAAAAAACCAAAAGGATCATTTGATTTTTGCGAAAAGGAGAAAGTTCATTCATTTTACAAACGCAAACCAAAAGTCCCTTTTTGGCAACTTAGAGAGTTCATAACGGTGCAAGCAGGAGGAGTTTTCGTGCAAAAATTTTGAAATATACTTTGATAGTTTTAGCGGGAATATACCTTTTACGCTAGCTATTTTTATTTTGCTTTTTATAACTTTTTTAAGGCATTTAATAGGAACAATTTGACATACAGCGGAAATGAAGCTTCATGAACTCACTTTTTTCTCAAACGCAATCAAATCTTTGGTTTAATCAGTTAGGGTGAAATCTACACTTGAAGATTTAAAACACCCTTAGCAAGATTTTTAATTAAAGCAAGTTTTGTAACACATTTTACATATTAACCCGATTCAGGCCGGTGAGGGGAGGGGCGGACACAAACTTTTCACGTAAAACAAGTTATAGTCTAATACTTTTTGACTTTTAATAAAATTTACCAATAAACATTGTGGGATAAAAATCATGCCGAATATGAGCTCATTGTTGCCATAGCAACCAAGTTTTGCGGCCTTGGAAGTGCAAATTTCGCCGATTTTTGAAAGGAAAAACCACTTTTATGTTATATTTTTCAGCCCAAACCGTTCTAAGTTTTATTCTCCCATAAAAACAAACTGGATAAAGTTAAATAATGGAAAAATTTTCCACTTTTTCCTGCCAGATACAAAAATCTGGAAAAACACCGGGAAACTGGTTTTTCGCGACTCTGCGGTGAAAATGATGACGTTATCATTTTTTGGTGTTGTCATTAACATCAAAATTATGCAGAAGTGTGAGGAAAGGTTTGACGTAATAGTGTGCCAAGTTTTATTGCTACAACTATCGTAGTTTTCACTTTGTGCCTCCCCCCCTCTTCCAGCTACTGACTGTCGCAAAAAGCCGGCCTGAATAGGGTTAAAAGATACCCTTCTTTGTAGCAGATTACTAGCTACCCGAAAGGTTAGCAAGACCTTACTTAATGCGACTATTTGACATAAACCAACTTATTTATTTTGTTTGGTCAAATACACATTTCAATTTCAATTTAAGCGGTGTGTATAAACGGCGCAGAAGATTTTATGCCTGTATTTTATTAATTTTCACTTAATCGAAAATTATTGGAACTTAGAAATGCAATACAACTTTTGTTTTTATAAGCAACCTGTTTTTAAGCAACTAATCCTTAATAAATTTAAAAAAAGAAACAACTTAAGGCCTGTCACTTAGAAACAAGTTTTCTTATTTTTTTTATAAGGTTCATATTTTTTAAAAAGTACTTTTATCAGGATTTTATTTCATTGGTATATGTTACTATATAAGAAAGCTCCGGTTTACATAGACTAGATCTAGTCCCTTTTACACAAATCCCGCGCGGGAAAAATTGTACGGGAAAAGCCGCACAGTAAAAAAAAAATCGCGTACGTAAAAATAATCCGATTCCCGGAATAGGAAATTGGACTAGATTTCTAGTCTACAGTTTACATTGTAGGCTTTTTTCTTTCCGACTTTTAAAAAAACCTTTTAAATGACTTTCAGGTTTAAAATCCCTAAAATGCAAGCAACTCTGGGGGCTCCCATAGAGCATAGTTGCCTAAAGATAAAATGCATTTGTATGTTGTAAGAGCCAAGAACACATATGCCAATCTTTTCCAGTCCCCTATCATAAAGAAGCAGAGTTCAATTCTTCACTTTGTTAATATATACTGACTTTCTGAAATGTAAACTACATGCAAATAGTTCATTGTAATGTTTCTAGAACCCTATTAAGCTAGACTTTTTGGCAACCTATTTGGACTGAGGAAGGCAACAATTTCCCTCTCCCTCCATAAAAAACTAAGAAAGTCCCATGGAATAAAATTTTTGTGAGTTACAAATATCACATGATTAGGTCATGACGTCATCATTTTCGTTAAGATCCTATTTTGACCAATCAAGTGTTTCTAGCATAATAAACTTCTCTAACAAGTCGAACAACGTAATGTAATAGAGACTTTTTTTGGCTCAGGACCAAATCATATACCTTAGTGATGATTTCACCATTTTGCTCGAAATAGGTGTTAAATAAATTTTATTTAAAGTTTCAAAAAATTTTTTACTTTTACTTTATTAAATGTACATTCCCGCAAATATTTTTTTCTGAAAAGAAACACTCTTGTAACACATATTAGAGAAAAATTGAAGGGGAGGGGGGGGGGAGAGTTGCAATTTTCAATTTTCAGTTTTGTTTTGACCCCATTCCAATAAAACCTTTGTGAAAAACGTTTTACGAAAATCTACTCCCAAGACCTAAAACCTAAAAAATTTAGTCTTACGTTGACAATTAGAGCAAAACTTATCGCGGAGTATTGAAAAATAGGTAAATTTAGGTGACGTGCGACACCTAAAAAGTACGATATTTTAAAATTGTGATGGTACCAAACGTCTAACATGACGTCTAATCTTCATCGCAACGGTACATGAAGTTCCTAAGTTTTTAGGGGAAAGGAGGAGGTTCAGCTCTCTGGCTTTGGTGAGTCTGAGTAGAGTTGTGCTGCATAGAAACTAAAAATGATAAAATACAGTTGAGTCGTGCACGGCAAAAACGTCAATCGAATTGGAAATTAGATTTACATTGCTAATAGTTTTTTAAATTCATACATAAATCGAATGCGAAATGGGCCGAAGTACGGAGAATTCATTCGATATACAAAGCGATGCAGATTATTAAATTTCGAATTAAAAGAGCCCAAAATAGCTAGCTGTTCACTTATGTACACAGTATTTTTACGTTATGAGTCATCGTTATTCGTTGTACAGTATGCACTCTGCATTGATCAATGCTAACCAATTACTCAAGAAACAACCGACAAGAACAGGTGAATGAAAAATATATTTTGACTTTTTTTTTTGTCCAACCTTATACATTCCAAGCTCGACTGGGCGGATATGTTGGAAAACTTTCCCATCATTAATATGCAGATAAAAACCCAAAAGTTAAGTTTCGAAATGAATAAAAAGTGTATGCCCTCTTTTCTTATTGATGAGCAGCAAATAATTTTTAAAAGCTGTGCTATAACTGCAGCCAAAATAGAAAATTTCGATAGTAGCAAATTGAGAAAGTAAGAACACATAATTTTTATTTAAAAAGGTTATTGGCAAAATTATCTGTGGCAATATTACAGTGGTAGAATGTCTAGTGGAAAAAAGTCCAATATCAAACCTTCTGCAATTTGTTGGCGGCTAAGAACGTTTTCAATGTCTGACCTCTCTAAATCAGGTGTTTTAGCTATTTTATACCCAAATTAAGATATGATATGAACAGATGGCTTGTAATCGTTTAATTTAATATCATTTGAAATTGACTGACATCATTGTTATAGAATATCAGCGACACGCGATTTCCCATCTAATGTTATATATATAAAGTATCTTAATCCGTTAACACTCAGTTAAAAATGTCTGAAGAACGTATAAGCTACGCAGCAGAACAATCAGGCTAAGCTATAAAAAAAGATATTTAAACAACTATTTAGATGAGTATTCAACACCCCTGTCTCAGTGGCCCGGTGAGATGCCCAATATCCACCGGGCTGCTAACAAAATTTTTAAAAATGTTGATCCAGCTGTTGAAAAGTGAACAAAATCCCTCTGGGCCGACATTTCGGAATAGTCCGGCCCTGCTAATTTTTGTGGGCATTCCAACCGGGCTGCCTGAAATATCCTATTTTCGACTGGGCAGGGCAATTTTTCAGAAAAAAGTAGCGCGCTTTCAAAACTGGGATCGAAAACACACGGGACCAGCCACCGTCCAGGGCCACTGAATCGGGGGTGTTATTCAGCAGCTGGCAAATTGACCATACCATTTGCAAAAGAACAAAAAAAAAAAAAAAAAAAGGAAAAAATGACTAAAAGGTAAAAAAAAAATGTTTCTTTTCTTTTTTTTTTTTTTTATCAAATCTAATTTGAAACATTTTACTATTGCATTTCACTTTACGCACTCTTTGCACAATTTGATAGCTTTTTGAAACATCTTAAAATGTGCTTACTTTTATTGCAAGAAACTTTTATGCTATTTTACATGGTCTTTACAGTTTAATCCTATTTCTCCCGGGCTATTTTGACCACCTAGTACCCAGGGGGGAGAGGGGGGCACAAAGTGCCCCGTGCATAAAATGGGAACAATAATAGCAGCCACAATAAAACTTGGCACACTTATAATTCAATCCCTCTTGCACATTTCGGCATGATTTCGACACTGATGACGTCTTAAAAAAGTGATGACGTTATCATTTTGTTCGTAATGTCGGAAAAAACCTGTTTTTTCCAGTTTTTCAAGTTAAACAAGGTCTTGGGACAACTTTTGGGTGTTTATGGTCTTATTTTGTTTATCGAGTCAAATTATATGAAACAATACCATTTATCAAGGATTGGACTCAAAAAAAGTTGAAAAAATTCATTTTTTTGTTCCGAAATAGGCGAAAATTGGGTCACCAAGGCTCCAAAACCTTGTTACTATGGCAACAGAGGGTCATTATTGGGCATGATTTTATGACAAAATTGCGTGTAGGTAAGTTTTAGGAAAAGTCATAAAGTATTAGGTCATAACTCATTATAGATCAGAAGTTACGAAACAAAGAGTAAGAGGGGGAGGAATAGTGTTAAGATGTAATGATACATATTCCAATCAAAGATACTTACTTTTTTTCTTGAAAGAATAAAAATAATCAACAATAAGGGCACAATTTTGAACAAAATGAATATCCAGACTAGAATATCGTCGAGAAGCACAAAATGCTGAATTGTATCTTCCCAACAGAAAATATTACAAAAGACCTCTGTAGAGGAAATAGTTATAGCAAAAACAGAGAACTTGACAAAAAGAACCTGAGGTGTGCTAAAAAATTTCTTGCAGACATGTGCGATGAGGTTGGGGAGGTGCTTGGTTAATTGACACAAACAGTTAACAAAAAGGTTCAGGCAGTCAGTTAAAAATATAGGGTGGAGATAGTATGCAGTGACTTTCCTAAACGACTGCCACTATTGATGGCGGCGATGCTCAATTAGTTTACCAATGGAAGTTTCGCCAGATTCAAGGCACTCAATTTTTATCCTCTCTCAGTGTACCGAGCCACTGTATTAGATCGAACAGTTCATTTCAAACGCTTTTCAATTGCACACTGTTCCATACAGAGGATGCTTTTCTTATCTTACCAAACCCAATCAAGCTGCAAGTAAATGAGCATATCATAGAAATTGTATCTACGAGGCGTGAACATGGACATAATATAATAGACCAAAATTTATTGCGTCAATATGAAAGGTGATAAACTTAGTTACCGCGCTGGCAAAGTTTTTTTCTAGGCGTGTAATATAATCTTACGTTTTCTTTTGCTTATTTGAGTATTTGAAACCGATAAGTTCTTTCTGACTATCACACGAATGTTGTCACTATATTAGAACAATAAAAAAATAACGAAATCAATCATACATTTTTGCAGCAATGATTTGCAAACCGTACACAATATTTTTTACTTGTGTGGAAGTATAGAGGCGATAGCTCGCGTGCTAGTCTACTCCCATGTCAGCCAACTTTCCTTTTAGCATAGACTAGGTGCTGATGAAGGCTTCAGAAACGAAAATAGGAAAAAGAAGGAGGGAGGGCTATGGGCCGATTCTGTAAAAAAGAAATCTATTGCACAACCTCTTAGTATTATTCGTTTTCTTAAAGTTATAAGATGCGAGGAAATTTCGGGAGACACAATACAACAATTCCATTGAATTGATTATTCAGTTGTATAGGAGTTGGAATTACATGGGTTTAAGCATTTATATCATCATCATTATCTTGTAGTAGTAGTAGTAGTAGTAGTAGTAGTAGTAGTAGTAGTAGTTGTAGTAGTAGTAGTAGTAGTAGTAGTAGTAGTAGTAGTAGTAGTAGTAGTGTAGTAGTAGTAGAAGTAGTTCTTTATTTAATGTTGACACATTTTTACAATCGTAGCGTAAAGCTAGTAAAAGTCAGCAAAATATTAACAATTATACTATAACGCAAATATAACCAAGTAAAAATATAAACAATATAAACATTGAACCAAGTAAAAATCTTTTCGTGCTATTTACTTCGCCGGCTAATTGCCCCAATCTCTCCGATTCTCCATTCTTTGCAACATTATAGAAGAGATAATGTTCTTACCTACATTTTCCAGTACATTTCCAGAGTCTATACTGTATGTTCAGGGCCGTACCTGAGATCTTTTGTTTGGGATGTCATGTCGAATTCAAGGTTTGGCAAACTATATTGGCTAAAAACTTTGTATCTCAAATAGCTATTTTTAGCCTTTTTGGCGCGAATTCCAGGCAAATATTAAAACACCAGTAGCATTTTAGTTGAAACGAAATTTGTCAAGAAAAAATTTATTTATTTTTTTTTTGGCGGGGGGTGGGGGGTGGGGGGTGGCTTAGCCCCTCTTCCCCCTTCCCCTGCAGGTACGGCACTGATGTATTGAAAAACTGAGAAAAAGAATATATTCATTTAGCTGTTGTCAGATCTTAAGTTTAAAGTTAGCAGAAAAACCTTTCTCCGTAATTTGGGTCCTAGATAACTCATGCTTTAACCAAGTGAGATTGATTTTAAAATACCTGAGTCAACCAAAAAATCGAGACCTCTAGTTAAAAATAGCTGCGTCAAATACCGTACTGGTCTGAATATATACTGAATGTGCATGGTAGTAAGCCTTTCCCGATAGCAGTACTTTTTACCTATGAAAATGTAATCAAATAATGGCAATACTGAAAATTACAAACATTCAAAATATAAATATTGACAAGAAATCACATCTTGTTTAAAGCTTACTCACATAACTGACACATTGTGCTATCAATCTTATTACAGTAAAAATACCTAATACAACAAGATATATAGGTACTAATTCTATAAAGATTTTTTCTTTTTTGTCTGGTTTGGTACAAATTTCTTTACATATAAATGAAAAACCAGCTCCTAAAATGGAGGAAGCATTCATGTCTAATCCGAAAAATTCATCCTTTTCACCCATCTTGTGGTTCACACGATATCTCGTCAGCACGTTTCCTACAGATCCTCCAATTATTGTCAAAAATGCAATAAACCATTTACTCGTTCTTGGTTTTGATGTTCCCTTGTAACTCCCAAGACGGTACCTTTCGTTGTGTTCAGCATTCCTTTTATCGTCATTGACGAGAACGTATATTAGACGATTTATAATCAAATGGTAAATACATACTCCTGCATGTAAATACATATTTTTCAAAGATTTCTTTAAAAGATTTTTAAAGATCAACGAAAATTTACTTGAATATCTTTGCAAACATCAAATAATATAACAGTCGATTTTTTTGAGATATGATTTGGCTTACATATGAAAGTCCTGGTAGCATAATCTTTTCTGCTCTCAATGTAATTAAAATTTCATATCCCTTAATAAATATAAGATTTGAATTTCAGAGTAATGCTGTAAATGGTAAATACCAATCACTTACGTGGTTTCTACATAAAGTTTCTCTTATATATGCTTCAAAGGCAATGTTTACCTCTGTTTGTGCCAGCACATTAGAAAAAGTAAAGAAAGATAATTTTCGTTTATTTCTGAATAATTTAAACAAACAGAACTTGTTGAGTTTTACTAATTCGATATAGCTCATAGTTGAATAAAGGTTATCGTCAGTTCGTTTATGGAAACCGTCCTTTCAACAAAGTTTCAATTCCTTGAAATATACAGTTAAAACAGTTATCCAAATGCCATGCTTTCTAACACAGATCATATTTCATCATTCCATGAAATCATGAAATCTTATAACCTATCTGCAAATTCGATTATAAAATATTCGATTATAATATTTTATCGTAATTAAATTTTATAGGTGTTTCTGATGGAGATCAAAACCACTTTACATAGCAATAAAGTAGCTATGGAAAATGCTACGTTCGATGAGGCAAACTTTTTAAACCGGACTCGGACTCGGACCCGGACACCTGAAAAAACCGGACCCTATTCTTCGGACCCTTAGGAAAAAGCAGACACTATTAAAATCATCATTTTGAAGACCATCGTCGAAATTTTTATCGAGATCTGTGATGTGTGTGTTGTCTGGTCGCAAGAGCTTGTTGTCTTGCTGCCTTGCCTGTTGTCTTGACAGGTTCCAATTTGGTCTTTTGAAATGTAGTTTGAAATTAATTTAGGATGTGCTGGATTATCAGTTAATGAGTCAGTTATGAGAAATTTTTCTATAGCTAAAAGAATTATTCTACCAAGTGGCATGAAAATTTTGCTGGTTGGGGCAAGAAAAGAAACAAGAAACAAGAAAGCGAAAAGGTGTAGGTAGCTCTTGAGCTATACAGGTATAAAAAAATGTAGCTACACCTAGGTGAGTACATAGGTAGCTTGCAAAGAGAGGTTGCTAGTAGACAACAAGACAATGATGCAAGGATAAGATTCCAATTGCTAGTAATTAGATTTCTGCTAGCTAAGCTGCTAGTTCAGGTTTATTGCTTTACATACCTCTAGATTTTAGATTTTAACTGTTTGCGGTTGACCATTCATCATATGGCGTCACAGCGGAAAAAGAGTCGATCTCCCTCTCAGGAGCAACTTTGAAGTACAACAGGAGCAGAATCAATAAAAAATTATTTGAAAAATTATGCCAGAAGCATTTAAATATTTCTGTTCACTTGACCAGCACTTTTTTGGATGGATAAACTTTTAGGTGAGGAGCTCTCTCTGTCATGGAGCAACTAGACATATATAGGTACTTTCCAAACTGGCATCACCCACAGTCACAGCACTTTCAGTAGGCTAGCTGCCTGGACACCCTGGAACAGACAGGGAAGTTTAGGTTGGCTGCTGGAAGTTTGTTCCACATCTTAGAACCAGAAACACAAAAGGCCTTTCCTCTAAAATCTTGTTTGATGTATATACATTTATCTTTTATTTTGGATTAGACTTCTCAGCACAGCTTGGAAATATATTCTTTGAGCATGGAAAAAAATATTTCTCACGGTCGGATTTAGATCATTTAAGGTTTTGAAAATCTCTTTACAGTACACATGCACAGAAATTTTTAATGCTATATATTTCTTTTTCTACTATAATAGCTGTTTCAAATCGATCTTAACCGACATTTCAATATTACGTCACAACATTTTAACTGAAATTAAAGTTGAGCAGTTTGGTTTGAAAAAGTTATTTAGTATCATCATAAATATGTTAATTCAAAACTTTCAATATAGTTTTTAAGAGTTTTCCATTCCAAAAAAAAAAAAAAAAAAATACAACACATTGTATGTTTATAGATTTGACCTTGAAGTGTACTTTAAAAAACATTTTTCTCCTGAAAAACTTGCTCCCATTTCAAGAAAAAAAATTATATAGTTTGCAAATATTTTGATAAGAGAATTTATTCAGCCTTTCAATACAGTTTATGTACAGTTTTGAAAATGGTTTAGAAAATCAAAACATATTTAGATTTTTCTAGACCCTGAACATTTTACTAGAAAATGACCTTAGGACTTGGTGAAACAACATTGAGTTATGCTATATGTCCAGGTGCAAATATTCATTGATAATTCCATGTGAACCACATTGTAGTTTCAGTGTATTTTGCCATGTGAATCAGCTTTATTTCTGAAAGGCAGCATTCTTTTGAGCCATATCACTAAGCCTGCCTGACTTACAGTTGTCTTTCAGTCTTTAGGAACAAAAAAAATTACTGCGATCTCTGCGAGAGATGGATGGCTGTCTTTATAAAAGATCTTTCCAGTCCTGTATAAACTACAATAAATGGCAATATTTTGCAGGTTTTACAGTAAATTGTAGCAAACATTGCTAGTTGTCATCGGGATGGTTGACAGTTGACTATATTTTCTCTAGGTTTTGAGTGTTAGAACATAATTGATATTCAGGAACAATGAATGTGAAAATCTAGCCCTAAGAAACTTTTTTTACTCGGATTTTAAATTGTGTAATTTTTTTTTGAAATGTTTTTTTGAAAAATTGACTTTTTTACTCAAAACCCCATAAAATGCTAACCAAGAAGATTGTGGGAGAGAAATTTTAGAAGTTAGAATACCTATGTTTTTTGTAAAAATGGGTGCCAAAGTTT
>JANSTP010038789.1:0-14710 GCA_025330745.1 Cladonema radiatum
GTTTTCTGGTGAGAAAACCTGAGTTTTCTAGAAAACTTGAGTTTTCTCGATTAAATGTGCAAAATGGCTTCCATAAAAAGAAATATCGGGTGGTTGCAATTCAGTGACTGCTATAGAAACAGAAATTTGCTAAACAAAAAATCAAACAGAAAACAAAAATCTTGAGGGAGCCAACAAAGGTGATAAAAATGACACTGACAGTTTGAATGAAAAATTATTCTCTCTTTATTTAACGCTGACATATGTAAAATACATCATGATTGCTAATAAAAGTCAACAATAAATAAATAAAATAAGTAAATAAAATAAATGAATAAATAAATAACAATTAGAATAATCCAGTCAATAATATAAACAACTGCAAACTACTATTATATAATCTATTAACAGGTAAAGAAAACTAATGAAAAATAAAGCATCCATCACAGCATTAAGGATACTGAAACAGAAAAATCTCAAAATTTTCGAATTTTTATATTTTTACACAAAATTATATGGCTTTTAATAAAGTTTTTAAAAACAGAAAAAAAATATGGTCTATGTATTGGAAATACAAGGAAATGCCCTATATTAACTCAGAGGAGTTTTATCAAGAATATTTTCTTACTCTGTATCCATGACAACAAACTACTTCTAAATACCTTCTTACTCTCCACCATAGATGATATTATGTCATTCGCGTTTCACTTTTTTTCTGTATAAAAAACGTTTCTATGACAACAAATAACCAGAAATGTTGTGATTTTTTTTTCCTTTATAAGTTTTTAATGTACGAAAAAAAATAAATAAATAACTTTTTTATAACTTCTATATCGAAAATATTTAACTACTAGTTTTCTGAAAATGCCAAGGAAATTGTTTCAATCGGGGCGGAAACGCCGCAATAATACAAAATCATCGTTCAATACTCCCAAGAAAAATAATCTTTGCAAAAAAAATATTGGTCATAGTTGGTATAATCAGGACACGCAAACAGAAATATTATTTCCCGCAAACCATGACTTGCAAGTGGATGACATTGTAAACGTGAATCATATCGATATAGTTATAGATTACACTTTAGATCGTGAAGAAGTCCATTCTGCAAGCCATAACAAAATCCAAAAGCAAATTGACATGTCAGTTGAAGAAGTTTTGTCTAGCGATAGTGACACCGAAGAAGATATAGATGACTGTAAGTTATGGATCATTGATATTGATATGCTCTTAGGAGCGTTGAAACGCTGTGCAGTGTGCCGGGAATGCGACAATGAGCTTATTATAACGGAAGTGAAATCATTCAGAGCCGGTCTTGGCTCAAATTTTTCTGTGAATTGTAGTAATAAAGATTGCAACTTACATGATAGCTTTTTAACAAGTAAAAAAAATGAGCGAGTTTTCGAGATAATTCATAAACATACACTTGCTTTCCGCATGATAGGTAAAGGACATTCTGCAGCTCAGAAGGTGAACTCTGTCCTAGGTTTATCAATGCCAGTAAGTCGGAAGTCTTTTAGGGAGAATAGTGGATACCTTGAAGAAAAATCATTTGAGATGAAAAAAAAGAGTTTACAACAAGCTGCAAATGAAGCTAAGCTATTGATTTGCAAAGATGGGACGGTTGGTGAAAATTCACCAGTAGATTTACCAACGTCTTTTGATGGTTCGTGGCAAAGCCAAGGATGGTCAAGCACTAAAGGTATTACTACAGCTCTCACAGAAAATACATCGAAGGTCATTGACATCAACACTTATTAATAGCGTAACAGTTTCGCACTTACTAACCGTATTTTTTAATAGTGTATGGGGTCCTTGATTTCACTTACTAAACATACTTTATAATTTTTTCTTGGTTTATTTTGTTTGAATGTACGAACAGAACTGTCTGGACAAACTTTCTATAGAATAAAAATATATATATATATTTTTTGTAAATTAATGTTTGTAACGCTTTCAGTATAGTCATTTAACAAATTAATTAAAAGTTAATGACTTTAAATTATTATTGAACCGTGAAGAAGTAATTAAATTTTGTTGAGTTTTGGATTATTTTCTGTGATACACCATAACGCATAAATTAATAACTATAGCGTTTATATAAATGAGGAAAATTTTTAAAAAATTCGAAAGGAAAACGTACCAAATTTTACGTACCAAACTTGGCGCATATATGGCCCATATCATTGTAAAGTTGTTTGGTCCATTTTTTTCTCTCCGTTGCGATAGCAACAGTCAATGACGTCTTAGATATGAAAATTTCAAAACCTTAATAGGTAGCTACGATCTCGCCGAAAATTTTATAGCTACTAATTTTGTGCTTATTCTGAAAATAACCTTGAAAAATGCGCACTATTAGTCAACATAAACCGTTTGACCTTTTTAAAAAAAAGACAAAAAATAAAGATAACTCATTTGATTACAAATGTAAACAAACAAAAATGGCCCTTTCTTCTCAACTTTTAAATTCCCTGCAACTATCTACAACTAGATGGATGCCAAAGTTTTCAGCATTTGCTCAAAATATAAAACTTCGAACTGCAGTAGAATCCCGCTATCTCAAACTCTGGGCGGACCTAACAAAAAGTTTGAGATAACGGGATTTCTGAGATAGCGGGACTTCGAGATAGCTAGATTAAATGCTGACGTGAAAAAACGTTTTTTTGTGATAGCGAGACTCCATTGTATTGAAAAAAAGTTTCAGCGGAAATGTAGCTACTTTTAATTGTAAAACCAAAGATAAGGCCAGGATTGTTTAGTTTTGGAAATAAAATTTAAAAGACATTAACTAAAGCCTACTTTAAAACCATGGCAACTAATCGCGTATCAATGCTTTGGATGTTCAGAATTAATAGTATTGTATGAACCTTTTATTTGCATGGACTGCGCTAGCAGACCCACACAACTCTTAGGAGTATATTATTTGCTCCTATTACTATCACAGCATGATTGCAGTAAAGTTTATAAAAACTTGATAGCAAGACCAAGATTTTGCCTTTCCTGACCTAAGTTTGGTCAGGAAAGACAATCTAAAACATGTAAAGACAATCTAACACATGTGTTGGACATTTCAGAGCCTTGATTTATTGGCGAGAGATCGCGCAGCGATCTGGGACTGCGCTAGCAGGCCAAAAAGACGCCTCAGCATCGCGCGACGCTGCTTCGCAGCTAGTTGTGTATAAATGCAGTTATTGTACCGAACGTGAAAAGATGGAGAAAAAAAGATCCACCAAGGAAATTGATGAAATCGTTTACTTCGACTGGTATTTGAAGCATGAAATGCTATGCAAGGATAACCACGATGGCAGCGCCCAGGTTAGCAGATGAACGTAAAGAATCTTCTTTTCAGGCGATTTTGAGACTACCCTAATTCTTCAAACAGACGCCTGGGTTTTTATTAAATTTTTTTTTGTATTTTGAGACGGGACATTTATTCACAGGGATGCTTACTGGAAGGGTGCTTTCATTCAAAGTTAGTTATTTCATGTCATTTGTTTTAGAGGATGGAATCGAGCTCGGTTTTGGAAATGTATAGAAGGTCATTACGTTTATACAATATTCGATACAGACCGTTCATTGGAGATGGTGACAGCTCCTCTTATTCACTTGTAGAGAAAAATGCACCGTATAGACCGCTCGTAAATATAGAGAAATCTGAATGCGTAAACCATATAACAAAAAGAATGGGTTCAGGATTACGAAAATAGGTTTATGCTAATCATTGGTGTTAATTAATTAAGTTAATATACTAATTAACTAATAGTTCGTTAGTTAAGGTTATTGACAGGTGAAAAATCATTAAAAATCATTTTTTTCAAATTTTATATGAGTAGATAGATTAAAGAGCGCTCTTTCTGATGGCACATTTAGTTTTGGCTAATTTTGCATTAAAGTTACATTTTTTAAGCATATCAAATCAACTATCCTAAATGAGAAAAAATCTCGCATTTCTGTTCCTATGACAATGTCCACTTCTTAAATTACTTTTTGCACACCATCGCAGAAAAAAAATAAATCTTTTTTCTAATTACTATGATAGCATATATTCTGTTTCTATGGCGACTTTTTTTATTCTCAAGCAGAAACACATGCTTCTCAAGAAATTTCGAAATGAGCATGCAATGGAGATCTCGAAAAATATTTCTCTATTAATTTATACAACAAAGAGTGGCGCCATGGTAATTTGAATAGACTTCTGTTTTAACAACGAACAGATAAGTTTCGATAATTTTTTTTTAAAAATGTTCATATCTTGGAAGTGATTTTTCATTGGTAGGGGATACTATGCTCGCTCTCACTGGTTATGTTCGATCCATTTTTTTTTTAATGAAGGTTCATTCGAAAAAACAGACTTTGTTTTATGGAAGTGTGCTCCATTTTATTAAATTAAGCTTTTAAATAAAAGATATTTTACATTTAAGAAAAGAGTTTTAATATGAAAAAAATTGAAGATATTTCCCCAAATTTCTGGGATTCTAAGGCCTTGCGGATTCCGCCACAATGGTGGTTTTTTTATTGTAACTCCAGAACGAAATAAGCATTTGCCACAAAACTTTGTGAGTTTATACAAAATTTACTTGGAAACATTTTCTTGTAAAAAAATTTGGGTGACCACGCCCATTGTCGCCATAGCAACGCCCAAATACGGGTCCAGTACATCATCATTTTGACCTTCAACTGACCAATTTTTGACGACCTGTCAGTGTAAAATTAATGACGGCATCAAATTGTGATGATGTCATACATTCAATTTGGTATAAAAGTGTTCAAAATAAGTTTGTCTATTACTGTATAAAGTTTCATCACTAAATCATAACTAGTTCCTGAGAAATTGAGGGAGAGCGGAATCCGCCACCCCCCGGGTTTTCGAACCTCAAAAAAGCCCGGGTCCAATAGGGTTAATTAAAAATTTGGAGCACACTTCCATGTACAATTCTATAGTGAATATGTATACAAAAATTCAAAATAAAATATATGTTGCACAAGTGTCAGGAGGGAGCAAAGTAAAAATAAGACTTTTGCGTATTTTTTCAAAAATACATATCGGTCAACAAAAACAATTTTACCATTACCTGTAAAAAATTATTGCCTTTCAATATAAGTGAATCAGGTTTTTTTAAAATTATTCAGTTTTAAACAAAATAGCTCTTTGTCAATCTTGTCAGGAGACCTGTCAGTAACCTTAATATCAAAAGCAAGGGAGCCATTATCAAGAGTGAGGGAGATTTTGAGAGGAAGGAGCTGTCCCCAGGCCCCCTATGATTTGACGGCTTCTCTTTCAACCACTAAAAATGTTAATTTCACAATTGTTTCAGGGAAAAAACTCGAAGATGGGAATTCATTAAGTGGAAGAGGACGACTTACAATTGCTAAAATTGATGCGATCCAGAATTTCTTTGGTCGTGCCATTAGGGATAACAAAAACAATCCTGAGTTGATGGCTCAGGTAATATGGGCTATTCTTAAACATTATTCGTTTGAGCAAGATCACTCTTGCTGTCCTGAGGGGGAATCAAGCTGGTGCAGTTTTCAAAGAGACATTGCAACAGGTTTGGTAACACATAAGCCAACAAAACATCCATTCAGTAAAGCAATGGTAAATGCTCTCACACCCTTATTTAAGAGATTAACAGATGTAAATTTCCTTCACGGTTGAAAAGCCTGCCACACGCAAAATGCAAACGAATCTTTTAACAACCTCCTTTGGAAGCATTCGCCCAAAAATCAATTTGTGTCACCAATGGAAACTGAGTTGGCTATCAATCTTGCTGTGTGCCTATTCAACGATGGATTTTTTATGACAATGGATAATCTATTTAAAGCATGTAATTTCACCTCTACCTTCTGCTGTAAAAAAAGCTGGGAAGTAATAGATCAAGAGCAGATATATACAGGTGACTTTAAAATGCGAAACGAAGAAAGAATAAAACGCCGAATAAAAAAAAGCTGAAATGTAAAAAGCAAGATACTTTTCAACATCAAGAGGGTGTACAATACAAGAGTCAGCATTTTTATAAGCAGTCATGCAATAAGAAATAACATGATAATATAATAAAAAACACGAGTGATATTTGTGTAAATAGTTTTTTAATATCCAAAATAATACAAAAAGTAGATTTGTTTTATTGCCTTTCATCAAGTCTTGGTATCTTCATCACTTTGCAAAATGTAAGAAGGTCGACTTGAAATGCATCCTAGTAAACAAGAATTTACATTTAGGATTTTTTTGTATTTCACGCAATAAAAAGCAACAGTGATATGCATATTGCTATATCAAAAAATGCTTTGTTTACATTGAAAAGATCCCCAATAGTTCCCCCTGAGATTCACAACAATTTGTTAATTGAAAACTAAGAAATATCCCAAGAAATTTCTCAGACCAAAGTTTAGAAAACAGTTTAGAAGATTTTCAAACTAGCTCTCGTTTCTCAAAAAAGCAACACCATGAACCACTTAAAAATGAAGAACACTTCAGTGACCACACCCACCCATGTCATTGTAACTACTAAATGAGAGTCTGGGAGGTCTTTCTTTGAGGTCATTTTGGCGCAAGATTCCTTTTTTGTTCCAAAATTCACAGCAACTCCTAATGAGCCAAAGTACCTTATATTAGTTGAAGTGGTGAAAACAGTAAAAAATCTCTTTTGATATAAACTGTCTCAGCTGCTTTTCGATGGTGAAACCCAAATTATTTTAAAAATCACTTAATGAAAAGAGAGGAAGTCATCAAATAACGTCATAGGTTGATTTTGGTACCAAGATGTTCAAAATCAGTTGGTCTATTGTAAAAATGCTGAAGACTGACGGAGTCAGAATCTCCCAGGATCTTGAAGTCAAAAGGCCCCAGGTTAAATAGGAGTAAATATTAAATTCATACTTCTCTAAATTCGCCGACAATGTCATCCGTTGCAATTGATCACAAATAGTCTAAGATGACATCCGGGAAAGAGAATGGATTTCCATTTTTGGTCACTAGTGAAATCTGAGATTGAATATTACATTTTATCTCAATAATGCTTCAAGACTACAAAATAATATACAGTAGAAATGCTTCATGGAAAAATAATTTGTAAAACCAAACCTTTAATTTCTGAGCCCATAAGCAGTAGAAGTAAAAGCGAATTTTTTTATGTACTTTCCCTCTCTCTATTCTTTTTTCAACTGCATCTCGCAGTGAGTTGCGGAAAACTGATCCATCGAACCTGTTGAGGAGAATATACGTATGACACCAAAAAAATATGAGAATTACCATCAGTAATAATATAAAAACTATGAGATCACTTACCCAATATTGTGCATTTCTTCTAATAATCTTCTACTTTCTTTCGTTTCCATATTGCAAAGCAAAATTAGTTAGAGTGAATCTTTTTATTAATAAATATAATTTTATGAACGTGCTTTTTTTTCTATTACATGTTTTTTATTAAATTAAAACGAAAAAAAAAAGAAAAAAAACAGGATGGAGATCTCATAAAATATTTTTCTATTAATTAACAAATTAAAAGGATATGACGTAAAATTCAATGAGCTTTGTTCGAAGTTAGCTGAAAAAACTTCTTTAATAAAAATCTTCTCTCACACTTTTCTCAATATTAATTTTTCATGCAATTTTAAGACTTTTTCTCCCTCCCATGGATTGTCCTCCTATCGTGTTAAACTAAATTTAGGCTCATAGGAAAGAGTAACTCTTCCTCTATGGAACCGTGCCTCACATTTTCATATTACGTTATAGAAGTAAAGAAATACCCAAGAATGTAGGAGCTCTTCAAACCACTACGAGATGAGTCACATTTCCTCAAATTTCTGAACAAAGAAGGGGTTAATTGAAAATCCGAGCCACGTTTCCATGCGAAAGGCATTGATAAAGAGGTTGAAATAGAAAATTACCACCAGCAATTTTTTTAACCACAGAGTGAGGTACAAAACTGAAAAAACGATTTGCAAAATTTACCAAAAAATTTGAATTAGAGAGACTACAATTTTTAGCCCATGATTTTGTTACTATTAATATATTCAAGGACCTAAATTCTTTTCTTCCTTGCATATTTTGTTTCTGTTTAATTTCAAGTTTTTAAAAAATAACTTTATTCTGTTACAGTATCCTTAAAATAGAATCAAGCAATTACTTGTAACTTATCGACCCAATTATTACAACATATTGAATGTAAGTTTTACAAATATGGCAGCTGGGAGGACAGTTGATTATCGTAGAGCTTAACTCATTCTTGAATTCCTCTACAGTTTGAGATTCCCTAATATTCAAAGGCAAATTATACCATAAATTAGACCCAGTTGAGGTGACTGAGCGTGAGCCAAAGTTTTCAGATTTGGCTTCAGATTTTTTCAGTGTTTGTAAGTTCTGTTAGCTTATTACATTATGCTTACGTTATGCTATTGCCAATTTTGCATTTCAACTAAAAGCATTCAAACTTAGAGTTGCAATAAAAGCAGAGAAGAAATTAGAGACCGAGCAAAAAATTGCAGTTCGAAGACCATGTTTTTTGGACATTCTTCATCACTATTAAAGAGAAAAAGTCTCACAATTGGCAATATTATTAATGAAGCATTTTCTCTACCAGACAAATGAGTTAAATTTCTTAACCAAATTATGCTATGCACTCATATAGCATCTAAACTAGTTCTTCTTTTTGCTAGCGATCCAAATATTGAGCTAGTTACAAGCAGCCTAATACACAGAAAGTCCATAGTTGGAACTGACGTCTACTCCCCCTTTTCAAATTGTCCTCCCCAATTTTTGAACTATCTCTGTTTTTCTATCAAGTCATAACCCCATCGCCTCCCTTCTCTTTGAAAAAATTTCCATCATCTAACCAAAGGATCAACTAAACCCTCGAAAGAATAGTAAACCTCTATGCTAAGATCATATTTTGCACCTCAATAACAAGGACTTGAGTTGTGTGTGAGGTTTAAACTAGCCATTATGATTAGTCTAATTTACACTATAAAGATTTTTTTCTCTGACCATAAGTTGGTTTTCTAAAATATTTAAAAGTTTCAAAAAATCCATTAGATGGGACTCCAAGTCACATGCAGAAAATTTTAGGGAAATCTTAGTCATGCTGGTAACGGTTACTTTTATAGAATGTTTTTTTCATTTTATAATATTAGTGACAGCATTTGCTAAGTTATTTGTTCTTCATAAAAACCTTAAGAGCACATAAAGTTAGTTAAAAGTTTTTATGCTACAGTATGTTTCTTCAAAGTTTCTCTTTGCATCACCTCGGAATCCCTTTAAACATAAAGAAACTTTGACAAACTTAACACTTCATACAAACTAAACTAAAAACTGCCTTCATTGTCTTTCCACAATCCTTGAAAAATAAATCATATCGACCCTTGTATTGTCTTTGTCATCACATCTTGATGGCCACATATTGATGGCCCCATCACATATTGTATCTTTTTGAAATTGATCAAATGCATCACCCTCTGACTTTCAAAGGTGAGAAGTTATTGTGAACAGATGATATGGACAATTGTCTGTCACAATGACTGGATATAATAACTCATGAGGTAAACTATGAGTGGTGATTGATTCTCACAGTTATTCCAAAACGACAGTTTTCTTGTGGTCTTTGTTTAGATGAGGATATAGCTACAACAATACAAATTTGTCAAACCTTACAAAAATCAGACTGAGAAAGAATTCAATACCTGATAATTCACTTGAATAGTATTTTGGCACTTCCATTGAACTTTTATTTATTGAATCTAACAGCTGAAAATCTTCAATAAGCTTCGATCGAAATATTTCAGCTCTTGGTATGAGATCTTCCACTTTATCTAAACCACTCACACCTGATGTCATCATAAATGTTTTTCTATTTCAAAGACTAAAGAAGGAATGTAAATTATTTTTTTTATACTTATGCACTGTTAGACATAGAGTACTTAATGGGACGAAGAATTTTCAAAAAAACTATTACCCCGTAGGTCTAAATAGACTTATTGAGCACTACAAAACACTTCTACCAAATTGAAAATAATTACATTGAACTAATGAAGTAGGAACATTCCTATTTACATATAGACAGTACAAACTACAAATGATATCAAACTTTGAATCATTTGTGAAACTGAGATGAAAAACAATCTTCTTCAACAAAAGGATATAACGGAAACATAGGGATGTTTAGATGCAAAATGTCTACGATTGAAAGAATAAACTGAAAAAAGGGCAACTACTGTTTCAAAACACCATAAGACCACAAGGCATATTTAAAAGCAAGAAGATTAATAATTCCAACCAAAAAACAAGATTGCTCTAATAAGCAGCAAACTATTAGGAAGAGTAAACAAGATTTCTGAGGTGGTTACAAGTTACATCCATTATGAAACATCATAAAAAATGATTAACACCACTTGATATCTCATCTTAATCCAGATTGTCATTCTCAAGACATTTGAGCTTAAAGGTTTAAAGCACATGAGATGTCATCTATTGTCTAGAAAAACACTCCAATCTTGAACACTAATGACCTTTTTGAATGACTTTTTCAGACATCGAGGTAACTTGGTTAGGAGAGTATTAGATTTTTCCCCCCATAGCAGACCTGCATAGGGGTTCAAAAATATGTACTTATCTAAAGAAAAGTATTCTTATGTGCTTGTTTCCAACAATACTACTTTTTATGTTATTATATATTTGTTAATTACAATATCAACAATGATACCAACGGGCGTTGAAAACTCTATCAAGAGAGGAGTTATATAAGCACTCTTACAAGAAAGGAAATAATACTTATAGCTAACCTTAAAACTTTTTCAGAAAGTTTTGCAGTTTTACAAGGATCTCAAAAACCAAACCTCAATCATTTAGTATTTTATTTTTTTTGAGTTTATCAATTTTTTCATGAATAGAATTTTATGGAAGGGTTTTTCTATTTCATGTCTTATCAAATTGTTTCAACTTTAAGAGAATTTTTCGGTTCAGTAAAAACCAAGGACATCATATTCAAAGTTTGTTATTGAAATAAAACATGGGGAGAGAGTATCACTCCCTTTTTAAATGTTTGCTTAACAAATTATTTAAATCAAAGAATAAAAGTACAAGAAGATAAGCAAAAAAAAGAACGTAAATTTGAGTAAAAGAATAGCCCAGTGGTCAATATAGCAGTGAAAAAATATGTTGATATTAGTTTATTAGATAAGGGCTTTTTATGTTGAAATAACTCATATCAACTTTAATCATCTTGATTTTAACATTATTATTAGCAACCAACTTAAAATTTTCCTATGCATAATTTTTCCTTATGTAGAACAGCAAGAGCTATTACTCCATGACCAAGAGTATAAGCAATTGGCAACAATATAGCAATTCAAAAATTGATAAAAACTAACATTTTAAAAGTGCTTATCAAATAAAGTTTTTCCCTCTCTTCAGGGTTTTACCAAGACAATTCTTAGAACCGTTTAACGGTCCTAAGAACTCAATCTTTAACTGATTTTCTGAACTGAATTGGACAAAAAACAAAAAGAAATACTTTAGATCTGACATAATGTCCCAGTTTTATTAAATGAATCAAAACAAAGAAAAAAAATATGTCATATTATGCTACTTATAGGTAAAAACAACCATAATCCAACTCGAATGCTACCATTTCAAAAAAACAAGACTATGAATTATGGATATGATTATACAAACTATAAAGAAAACTCAATCTTTAGGAAAAAAACCGAACTAGCCAAAAGTGGCTGCATAAAACCCTGCTCTTGTATTGTTTTACTATATTCTACTTGATTAGCAAGTGCTGACGCATCAAAATGTTGAAAACAAACAACCTCGATAGTCAGAGCAAAATAAATAAATCCATCAGAATCAGCTAAAAAGGCATTTTTTAAAAAATTTCTAAAAATCAGAGCAGGGTAAACAATGAGGAAATAACCATAATAAAAAAATAATTTTTGCACAGCCAACATTTTCAATCTGAATTTATAATCTTTTCTTGCTAAAACACCAATCATTTTTTAAGCCTTTAAAGACATATTATTTAAAAAAAATCACAGAAGTGATATTTGAAATTTGACATTTTTACAGAGAGAAAAAAAAAAAAAATCTTTTCAAAATATCTTATCAACATTTGATATTTTATGTCCATTACAGTTCGCACAAGCTTTATTCCTAAATTAAATTTTGAATTAAATGTTTTATTAATTTGTGATTCAATAAATTGTGCATTTGATTACTGATGCATAAATTTGATACAAGTTCAACTTATTCATCAAATTTTACTTCCCTTTGAAATCGAAAAAAATGAGGTAACAGTTTATCATAATAGAAAGCTAGATAAGAAATACTGCTTTCAATTTATTTGGAGGTTTTGTAGTGCAGTGTACATGCCCTAACAGCCCCTTGCTTGTTCGCATTACAGGTTCTATAGGTGAGCTAATCTTGTTGTGGCAGTCTGGGTGTTCCATACAACCAAAAATTAATCCAGGCTGACAAAATACTGACAATAAATTAATCATCAGTTTCTCAAATCACTTAATTTTAATTTTTTTTTTTTCTTTAGAAACTAATTAAAAAAAAACGAAATGTATGCTCAATTTACCACTTTTAATACCAGTTATAAGCACTATTTTCATAAGATCTCTTTTCATATTAAATCATGTCAGCTAGTTGACCTATCAGATGTATACTACAGGGTGGGCAACAAAAAAAGGTGACATTTTTTCAGGTTGCATTAAAAGCTCAAACTTTTATATTTTCTTTACTTTTTACACCAAAAACAAGTGCGGAAGGTTTTCTTTGATAATTTTGTTCAGAATAACTTTCTCAATTTATAATAACTTGAGGGACGTTTTTTCAAACGGTAGCTAATTTTTTTATTCCAGATTTTAATCAAAAATCAAATTCAAAGAGACAACTTTTGTGAGGAGATTTCTATCTTTTTTATCGTGTGTTTTAGTTGTATGGGTAAAGAAGACATTCTAAAGCTGTTTCTTCTGTATTCTTTGAAAAAATATTTAGTGAGTCACAGTGCGCACAGGACAAACAAGTCGAAGGAAAGCATATTGAACAATGATTGTTGTTTACAACATTTTTAAATCTGCTTTGTTTATCTTTGATATTAGTCTAGTAAAAGAGGGGGTCAACCTGGACAAAATTTGTAAAAAGATGATTTTGGTACCAAAAAATGCACAATTTTATGTACTATAACAGGCCAAAAAATTTTATAACAGAGCAAAGTTTTTTGAATGAATTTGTAACATCACCTATTTTATCAGTTTTATGCAATTTCTGTCAATGCAGCACATTCATTTTGAAAATTATAACTGAAGATACATTAAACAAAGCGACAAAAAATAATTTTAGTTTAAACAGCAGTCTTCACTATTGACTCTACTGTTTCAAAATCATGATGACATCATTACTACTTGAAGACGTCATCAAAAATGGCGGTACCATAGCCCCCAAAAAAAAAGACATTGAAAAATAGCACAATTTTGAGATACCAAAATTAAATTGTTCGTAGTGCTAAACATTGCTATCAAGACTACTGTCTTCAAATTGTGTTATGACTTCTTTAACCCTATTCCTGTTGGGCTATTTTATGCATGTTACACAGTTGGGGTCTAAAGTCACGTGACTCCATGATGACATCATCGCTTTTTAAAAAACTGAAAAATTAAGCGTTTGGCAAAAGTTTAAAAAATGTTACCTTTATTTTTTGCCCACCCTGTACATTGGATGTGTACTGTATTTTCTTTGAAGTAAAACTTTAGGCCTAGAAAAATTATAACTGAAAACCTTGGGCATTAAAACTTGGCCATTTTTCCTGGTACTCAGAAAATTGGAAAAAAATATTTTTGTCAAAAAAGATATAAGTTATATACAATAAATAAAACTTGAAAACTAAAATTATATCTATATCTTTTGCTTTTTAATTTCTAAAATCTTCTGAAGATTTTATAAATTTCTATGTGTTCAACTTTAAAATTTCTAAAGTTTTTCTTTATCATAACATGCAAAGTATTACCCATGGATTAAAAGAAAATGAATTAGCTAATTATCAAAATGGCCAAAAAGTCAAACTGAAAGTTCCTTTGATAGGAGGATGTAGATACCTTTTTATCAAAACTTACTTTGCTAGCTACTGCGTCACAAGCAAGAGATAAAGTTTCCATTCAATTTACTTTATTCTGATAAATTTTGACCAAAGAATTCACTCTTATGAAAATTTATCAGATTAACAGATCCAAATAACTTAAATAATCAAGTCAAAATGCTTTATCTTACCTCCAATGACCGAATTCTATAAAAAAATAACAAATGATTGGCGTAATCAATGTCAATGTTTAAAAATAATCAATGTTTGATCATATCTCCTTCAGTTATTCGACGTTTTTTATTTCAGATTTGCAAAGTTGAAAGTTATTAGTACTTGAAGTACTAAAACACCATCAAAATTAACTGCTTGAGATGTAAGAAGACAATGAAAAGTGAATCGTACTATGACGATTACTATGACTATGATGAAAACAGTAAGAAATACCACTCTCAAAGTAACTGCAGCAAAACTGAATGCGAAGACAAACATATCAAAGACGAATATTATGATGACTATTACTACGATAAACAGTCCAACAAAGGAGAAATACATTATTCCGACTACTATTACGACGAAAAAGAATATTCAGATGAAAATCTTTCCTATGGAAAAGAAACGTACAAACAAGGCAAACACTATCAATATCAGGAAACTGGTGTTGA
>JANSTP010038900.1:0-25192 GCA_025330745.1 Cladonema radiatum
TTGGATGATTATTTTCTCAGTGGCTAAAACAAATGTCATAACCATTAGAGTAATTCAACAAAAAAAAGATTATCTGCATTTTATTTCTTTATTTTTTCAAAATGTTAGCGATACATAATTTTATTCTACATGTCAAAAACATCATGGGTGTGATGTTGGCTGATTTTTTAATCTCTGCCCCATAGAAATTATTCCACTTCTAAATATCCCCCGGGACAAAAGTATTGCCAACCATGAGGCAAATATAGCAGTTTGAAGATTTAGCACTCTCATTTAACACACACTTTTTTTATAAGAAACTAGTCATGCCAACATTTAAGAAACTTTCGGAAATAAGAAAGTATGGCTGATTTTGCTTTAAAAATCTTTTTGCATGAGTCGGTTAACTGATATTTCACGACATTTCCTTAATCTTTGGCAATTTCTCTCTGTGCGCCAGGAGAATATTGAAGTGGGCAATGGAGGAAAAAAAGGGGGATTTTTCCCATTAGCTAATTGTTTTGGTGCCAAATTGCATCACAAGAAGTTGACACCTGGTAGAGAATTGCACCAGGAGGAAAAGCCCTAGAACCATAATCTTGCATCTTTACTTTACAAACATTTGAAGTTTATTTTGAGAAGACAAAAGTATTTTCCACCTACCAAAATCTTTTCCATATCTTGACAGGTTTTTCAACTTGAGATCGAAAACTGTAGGGGAAAATAAACAAAAAAAAAGTTAACTTGGTGTATATAATATAAATAGTTGTTGGTTTAATTGCCTTTTGTGCTTCTGTACATGCAGTGAATGTTTAAAATCATAGCAACACATTGCTATATCATATAACCTCATATTTCACAACACTAAAATACATTTGACCAAAAAGAATAGCTAGATAAAAAGGTACTGCTAGAAATATTGTTGATTATGTTTATTTGAAGAATTATGGTATAAGAATACTGCACTTTTAGAACACTAAATACTCTTGATCCAAAAGAATACTTAGGTAAACAAGTACTGCTAGATAAGTTATCAAAATTTTAAACAGAACATACAATTAATATTTGTAGATTTGACACCAGGAAAAGTTTGCTCAATATAACTGATTGCATTTTCATTGTTTGTAGCAGAAAGTATTTCTTTCAAGAACAGCCATGATAAGTTCTGTATGCATGTTAATGAATTACTGAATAATTTGCTGTCGATACCCAACAAACTTGCAATATTCTCCCAATCTCCTATCTTTTCACTGATTTCTTTTAATAAATCATAATTTTTACTCATTGCTAAAAATAAATATACATGATCAATGATGTAAAAATTAAATGAATAACTCACTGTAATGTTAAAAAGGAAGAAAAGAAAATATCGACAAATTTCTTGGAGACTTTTCAAAAATTGTTGATATTTTCTTTTTGACCTTTTAGTAATGTAAAAGTTCTCATTTATAGAAATATGTCGATATACACTCAATGATACTGGAAACCAACTGGCATTTTAGAAGATACTTGAAAGTATGAAATCCTAAAGTTGAATATAAAAATGGCTGGGATTCTAAGGGTTAACAGATTCTTAAGGGGTTAAGTGAAAATATCTCAGGTTATAATCCTTATTTTTGAATAAAATCTTTCAAATAGCTAATATGGATTCCTTACTATTCATTTTTTATAAAATTTGTTTTAAATGATCTTTCGATCAATAGTACCAGGCCCTCTTTCTAAAAAACATATTTCTCTTAAATTCTTTAAAGATTTTGTTAAAAATAATTTAGTATTTTGGAACATCTTTGAAGTATTTCGATGTTAAATTGTTGAAAATAAAAGTCCTTGGGCAGATATTAAGTATGATCCAAAAACAAAAAGGGGCTTGTGACAAGTGACCAAGAAATTTATTTGGAAAAATATTTTTAAAGATGAGTTTTAATTTCTATGCTCTTTCCATGTTAGACAGCTCATTTATAAAATAAGATTAAAATCTGAGATATATTGCTTTCAATATTAAGGTAATTTTTCAAACTCCATGAGACATCATAAATTTTTGGCAATTGTTGGAAAATTCCCTTGAGAGCAAATCCTTAAACTCAAATAACTTGAAAACCAAGAGTCAGATTAAAACAAAATTAAAAGTGATGTCCATCATTTCTTCAGCTCTTTCGTATGAGGTTAAGTTGTATTTTCACTTTGGGATCCCCTTAACCCTACCCAGACCAAAGAAAAATTGGTCCCTCCCTGTCCATAAGCCATTGCTCAGAACCACCCCCTATTTTTCACTATCGTTAGTTTTGAAAATCTACGCAATCTGATTGGTTGAAAAAATGATGCAATTTCTTGTACTTTGAAAACAATGCAATATCGGGGAAAAAAAGGTGCAAATATCCAGAAACCATGACATTGTAAAAGCTTTTCATTTACAAATGCATTGTAAACAAAGATTTTTTGAAAGTCTTTCAAAGAAAATGAACTTTCAATGATGTTTTGAAGCTTAGCAATAATCCAGTTATCGCATGGTTATTCTCGTGCTATATTGCATATATTTCTCCCGTTCATTTATTTTCACTGTTATTTTCACCATGCGAAAACTAGTACTTATTGAATTATCTCAATAAACTTTTGTGCTGTTATTTGGAAATGAATTTGAACCTTAAATATGTTGGATCTATTGTACCAAGACATCACCAATCAATTGACGTCATTTATTTGCTGTCAGAGTGACAACACGATGTCAAAACGACATTTTTGCCAATATTTTGGCTTTTTCTTGATATTGAATGGTGGCCTCAGGAAAATGGATGACAACATGGCTGTGATGACACCAGCAAATATTTTTTTTTGTGTATATTATTTTCATAAGAGTTGTTCTATAAAATGGTATAGCTCAACTAATAAGATTCCTCTTAGGTTGAAATATCTAATGTTGGAAACATTTTAAGTGTGATAAATACAAACATATTGACAACATAATTTTTGCTAATGATGTCTTACTTCAAAAACAGGTATGTCAAACAAAGACACCATAACAAAGCCCAATAAATGTGGTTATCCAAAAAGGCATATTTGGAGTATTTTATTTATTTCTACTTTGTTTATTGCTACAAAATGTACTTTTGAAATAACAAAAATAACCTGATATATTAGTCATTACATAAATTCACAGGCATTTTAGTTTTACAGAAAATTGTAGAGAGCACTAGGGGCTTAAATTTTGATGTTTTTGATGGTGTCATCTAAAACATGCGACTTTTTGGGATAAGCATTTTTTAAAAAGAGAAATCAATTCCATTTTCCCAGTGCGAATAGGGTCAATCCAATAATTTGCATTGAAGCCATAACTGGCTGGAAAATTGAAAACATTTATGGACTTTCATGACTCATCAATATAATCTGATATTATCAAAGCTATCCAAAATGTTTGTAAAAAATATTTTGATCTAAAATTAGTCATATTTGTAGTATTGGCTTGAAGCAAATCATTTATTTAAAGGACCTGGACTTAGAGCACTAGGGCTAGGAAAATTAAAAAGGTCTAGGGCTAAAGATAAAAATAATAATTTTCAATAAATTTTGACAAAAACAAGCTAAATAAACAATATCCTTAAAAAGTTTTATCTATTTTGCTACAAAGGATAGACCATAAAAATAATGCAATTTGAGAAATTTCTAAATAGTGACTATGATTTATTTTCTCAAAGGATAAAATACAAAATTAGAAATCAGCTCTCGATAGTAATGCATTCCTGCTACTTGAAAGAATCTCAGGAAAAAGTCAACTTAGAGACTTTTGTTTTCACTTACTCAAATTTACCTGTTTTCATAACAACCCATTAACTTTCAAAATATTGAAAAAAATAATGGTAAAAACAGAAATTATATAAAAATTTTGCAAAACAAAAAGGTATAAAGTTGTATGAAGAGAAGGATGCATTAAATGGAAAAAAAATACTGTACATAAAAAACTTTTAGTAAACAATATTTAGCATTTTGAAACAATATAAATAATATAAGAAGAAGCATAGAATACTACAATGCCAACCCAAATTACATACAATTCAGGATGACAGAAATATACACTGAGAAAAGCATGTTGCCACATAATAAATTATTGCAAATACAAATTTATTACAAAGTCATAACAAAATAAAGTATGTGAATGACTTAATGAGAATATATAGTATACCTTTAATATAAAATGTACATTATCAAAAACAAAAAAATCTATTTTTATAAAAATAAATGCATAATAATTATAACTAACTATATTTGTTTTTCCCAGCACTCTGCCCCTTGTCTTGGACCTCAGTGCTTGGCCCCCAGAAATCCTAGGCTTTTCTTACTTCCTGCATAAAGCGCAATCTCCTTTTACCAAGGGAAATAGAGAAACGTTTGCAATTCCGTGTTATAATAACTTACATGATTATGAGATTCATTTTAAGATAATAAGAAGACAAAAAGAATTTATATTAATTAATTGTATTAATTATATTTATTTTATCTGGAGGGTTACATTTTGGATATAGGTGAGTGTATGAAAGCTTGCATTCTACATTGGATGGTTGGTAATGCAACTTTCTTTTTACTGCATTACCAGTGCAAACAGGTAGACAATAAATGATCGAATAATATTTTCTCTACTTCTTCTGAGTACAATGAGATTGTTCCTTAAAAGTTACTCTGATACTAAAAAAACTGACTCTTAAATTAAAGAATCGACTATGTTATGAAGCAACTTTGTTACAAAATCAAAAAAAGAGAAACTCTAAAAATATTTAGTTCAAAAAGTTGTTCCAGTATGCGCAGTTGTAATGTCATTAACAGGTTCGCTGCTAAGTGTATTTTATAAAAGTATCCCGAAACTGTCAGTGATTATTTAACTCGCCACAACAATTTTTAGTAAAACTGTGGATGATAAGATATCTTGTCATTTCAGGGACTAAGTAAAATTGCTGATAATTTAATTTAGAGCTATTTTTGGGACCCAAAAGAACTTTTAAAAAAGAGTGATTAAACCTTTTTCTAAACTTAATTTTAAAAATGTTTTTCTCAGAGATAAAAAACTTTGCTCCATAGTTACTCAAAAAAAAAGACAGAAAGATTTGGCTTGAACCCCTCTTGCATGTCAACAGACATGTAAACAGCCCTCAAATTTTACAAAATGTGTAAATCGAATCAATCCATGCTCTTTATAAATCTACTTTTAAAGGTCAAGAATCAATCTATGACTAGTTTACTCACCAGTTTAATCTAATTCACAATTCTATTGCTGATGACGAGTTAATTTATCATACATTTTTATTAGTGCATTCTCTAAAGTATCTACTATAATGTTGTCCCAGTTCGCGTGCACACTAGAATAAAATCCAAAAGAAATATTACTATGGGTAGCATTCTACGAATGATAGATGAACTCAGGGTCTGCACACAGATGACAGCCCACCATGATGAGATAACTCATCATCAGCAGTCAACATGGTACAATGTTCAACTAAAAACAGAGCTGATATTAAAAAAATGTTGTATTTAAGCATCCATAAAATACTAATTTCATAAAAATTTGAAGGGCTCTATATTTTCCTTTCTTCTTTCACAAAATCAATGGATATGAAAATGGTCTTCTGCCTTGACACACTCTCTGTTAGCATCTTGTTCAAACGTTTTTTAGTTGTAATTAGTCTTTTTAAGAAATATAAATTATGGTACTGCAGGAAAAATTTTTTGCCTACATATTTGAAACATGTCATTCTCTGACACAAATTGCTGTTCCCAATGCAAAAAAATTAAATAAGGAAAATTTGAGCATTAGGATGTTTTTCATAAATCACTGTCTACATTATGAAGAAATGTAAACCCTGTAAAATGGTCATTTCAGCATTTTCAAAGAGACACTTTAATTGTTACATATGCTAAAGTCAATCTTTTTGATAAGAAAAGATAAGTATCTTGTACAAAGTTTACGCTACTTTCTTTTTGTTTTTAAACCAGTGACTAAAATGTTTTACATAAGTTTGTACAAAAAATAATTTCATACGGTTATCATTTTCTTGGGTTTGGTAATTTACACTTATAAAACAAATTACTTTTAAAAAATTGTGTTTTATAATCAAATATTTAGAGAGGGACTATCAGATTATTCTTTATTCTTCAGATACAATCTATACCTGATGCTTATGATGATTATTTTTTAAAATAATTACTTTTTTGGTCTAAAATTTAAGAAAATTTGTCTTACCAAAAGAAATTTTAGATAATTTGTTTATCATATAATGAGTTGCTCTATTTGGTCTTATTACTTTCCTCATTATGTTTTTATAGATATTTTTTTCTTCACTATACATAAAAGATCGAAAAAGTGAATTAAATTTTCTTCTTCTTCTTAATAAAAGAAATAACCCCTTTTGAATGGTTTAATGTCATAAATGATAGAACCGAGTACCCATTTCTCCTAAAAAAAAGTCATTTTCAAAAGAAAAAAATCCTTTTCCTCTCTTTTCAAAAGGAATTCAGGACAACAAAACATAAGGCAACATTTTCTATGCAGAATAATGCATAAAACCTGAAGAGAAATTTTCTTTTTTTTCTGAATTTTCTTTTCTTTACAATCATACAGAATAAAAATTAGGCATGCAAATAATGTAAACCATTAAAATATTACAAATTTTCTTTTAAGAATACTGTAAACCTTTTTCAGCTGCCATCTATTTTTTAATACAGTGTGTGCATTGTAAAGTCTTCCCTTAATTTCAGAAGATAACCCCCATTTTATAAAAAACCTTATACGAAATAAGGAGACATCGCTTTCTATCTCATGTAAAACCTTTTACAGTGAAATAGAAAAAAATTGTGACAATGTATTTTTCTTTATTCATTGATGATTCCTATGAGTGTTTCACCTTTGAAAACTGACCAATCAGAGGGGACTTTGGGTACAAGAAAATTTGATATTTCCAATTGCAAATCAGAAATAATCTGAAAATTGTTCTGTAGAATTTAATGAGAAAAATTCTACATATAATAAACCATTGAAATTTCAAGTAAAAGAACTCAGCATGATATTGTGACGAGCCATGTGTATAAATTAGTTAGAGATGTGAACAATTTTCTAAAGATATATTGGTCTTCCAGATAAAAAGTAAATGGCAAATGTCTTTTCTTTTCCATTAAATAAATAATTTGATAGAAATTACGAGCATTTGAAATATATTTCTTAGATCTAGCCGACAAATTTTGCCTTGAAAATGAACTTATTTTACAGAACAGAATTTTCAATATTAATAATTGTATTTTTTAATATTTCCTGCTAAACGTTTCTGGGAAAAAATTTACCATTCAAATAGTTATTCAAAAACCAATTATAAAAAATGTTTACTTTTTTGTTGAGATGTTAACAGTATCCTTAATATTAGATATCAAATAAAATAGAATAAAAAAAATCTAAAATTAGCTATAAAATATACTATAAAACATTTTGGAGTTTAAAATCCACACCAAATAAATTAATCCTTCAAATAGTGATCAATTTCACTCGATATGCAATGTTGACAATGTTTTTAGACAAATATACCTCATATAAAACAACTGTGAATTTACTAATAATAACTCTCATATATTCAAAATAAAGTGATAGAAATCTTTTTTCAAAGCAAAAGCAATTAACATATTAGACAAAAATTATGTTAAAATTATGTTAAATTATGTTATGTTTTATCGCCCAAAAAATGGTATTCAAGGTCTTTTTCGGTTTTTCGGAATGGCTATTTTTGATAACACTAGTAATAACAGAAGAGGATAACACATAAAAACCAAAATAATAAGAATTTACAGAGAATGCTCATTTTTAATTGGTGTTACAAACAATTTTGAAAATTTAACTATTTTTTATTTTTGCTGTCCCAGCAATATGGACCAGAATTAGGACAATAAAATGGTTTTATTAGTCACTAAAGAACAAAATATCAACTTTAAAAATATCGACTTCAAAAACTTTGGAAATAATATAATTTCTGAGATGATAAAGTTGTTTTACAATAAAAATTTCAAACTTGCTTAGATAGAATTGTATTTGATTTGGCTCTGGAAATTTGTGTATCATATCTTTTTGTTTTTCTTTCATTAATTTTTACTTAAAATTGAAAATTAACTTTTTTTTCCCAAAATTTTATTGACATGCCAATCAACAACATCATGATTAAGTATATGTAGAGGTATTAGTGAAAATTTTATAAAACGCCTGAAGAAAGAAAAATTCAGTTAATTACCTCTAATTACTATACATATGTTAGTTTACATTATATCGGTCTCAAGAAACGGGGTTGCATTTAGTACTTTAAAAACAGTAATTTTTTCATGATACTTCACTTATCAACAAGTTAGAGGGCTGTCAAAATTCAGACTGAAATTAAACTATGATAAAAATAAATCTATATCTTCAGCATAGTCAAAAGGAACCTTTCCATTTTCATCTGTGCTTTTCATGTCAGCTCCATTTTTAATAAGAAAACGAGCCACCTCATGGTCATTATTTTCTACAGCATAATGAAGAGGTGATTTACCATAGATGTCTTTAGAATTTACATCAGCACCTTTTGTAATGAGAACAGAAGCAACATCTATGTTACCAGTAAAGGCCGCACAATGCAGCGGAGTTTGATTTGTTTTGTTAACACTATTGACCTTTGCGCCATACTCTAGAAGCATATTCACAATTTTAAAATGACAGTACAGGATAGCTGTATAGAGTGGTTCATCATTTTCATTATCTCGTGTATCTACTTTTGCACCACTTTCAAGGAGAATTCTGGCAGCTTCAAAACTCCCATAAGCAGATGCATACTCTAGTCTCATTCCTTTTACAATGAACAGACTAAGAATATCAAGACTGTTAAATTTTGTAGCACAATGGATCAAATTGCTTCCCTTAGGATCGTTATCGTACAAAGTCATTACTTGTTGCCCTAAAGCTACATGTATGGGCAGACCAGGTACAGATATGTCTTGAGGGTTGCTACTGCTATCTAAGATCATCTTCATGATATTTATTGCATTGCTCATTGCTAAAATATTAGGGATAAGTTGTTCTGCAATGAAAAATTCACAACCTGTATTGTCAAAACAGGATATCCACTCTCTCATCAGTTTCACATCATCATTCCATGCTATCGCTGTTAGTATACCATAGCCAGCTAAACAGAACAATATATTTATACGCGACAAAATTTAAGACAAGATTTTAACGCTTTAGAATGAAAGGAAATTAAAAATATTTTCTTTCTCTCCTGAAATTCTAAAGTGATATTTAATTATAAAAATTAAATTAGGGATTCTAAATCAATCCAAATGTCATGTCCTTCACAACATGTCCAAATCAATCGCAATGTCATGTCCTTCACAACATGTCATTAAATTACTTTATTTTAAAGAAAGAAAATATGTTATCAATCTCATCATATTTCAAACAGTTGTTAAAAAAGAATGTTTTTATTTAAACAGTTTCTTTTGAACCTTCAATAGAATTTTTTCCTTTCACACAACTTGATTAAGTGATTAAGTGATATTATCAAAATAAGAAACTGACTAGATAATCCATTCCTGGACTGAACTTAACTGACAAAAAAAGACATACAAAAATCTTCAAGGGTCCCTTCCGAAAAAGGTTCTGACTTATTTCTTGGAGCTTCTGACCATGGGTACCTAAAAAAAGATAGATTAACATAGAACAACTAAACTATACTTGACTCAAAAAGAAAAAATGAATCCGTACGAGTAATATCAAAAATAGAAATTTATGCAGACCTTAAAATATTTCACTGAAAATGGAAATAATTCATATGCTGGGCATTCAATTGCACAAAAATATACAACAACAGAGAGGTAATTTTTTTGTTTATCTTTAATTTGAGTAAACGGGGATACATTTTGAAATTCTTTAAAATCGATGATGTTATTTCAAGTTTCTGATTTTATGCTGCAAAACTATTTATCTGGCTCAATATCTGTATTAAAGCCTGGAGCTATGGCTTTGGTTCCATAGCTCCAGGCTTTATGAATTTGTACAAGTAATAACAAATATTGAAATTTAAACCTATAAAATAAGTAAACGAGGATAAGTTTTGAAACCCTATAAACTGAATAATGTTATTTTAAGTTCTTGATAACCCCCTCCCCCAAAACAGACAGCCTGCAGGTATGAAACCGAAAAGTTACAAAATTTTCCAAAGGCTAGTCAAAAAATGAATCAAAGAATCAAACGAAGTTTTGGTGCAGATCAGCGTATGAAAAAAACAAACAATAAGTATGTTAGAAGCACTCACAATTCCCAAATCCAGAGGTTTTCTGATAAATCTTGAACATCAGTATTCTGTTAGAGATACTTAAAGAAGAATGAGTAGTGAGAAATGCACATTCTAAAGCATTTCACCTTAAAAGTAAATCAACTAAGTGAAAAGGGAATAGTGAGATTTCAAAGTTAGCACCTTGCTAGGAGAATAAGTGATAAAAAGTGATACTATTCTAGGAGGTCTTGTATCATCACTTGAATTACACTTATAAAAGTCACATCATAAAATTTGTTCACCGGGCAAGAACTTTGGATTATTGAAACTGCGTGATATGGTGGTGCCACTGCAGAAGATATAGGAAATACTCAGCTTGAAGCCTGACTAGAGGGACGACCAGTACATGATAATGTAAAGCACAATTGTAAAAGTAGCAATGGTCGAAAACAACATTAAAAAAAGAAATATCTGCAGGTATTTGAAGAGGTTGGTACACTAAAAATAACAAGCTCATGGGTTATATTTGAACAGTTTTGCTTGTTAATATTTTTGGGATATAAAATGATAAATTTTCATCAAATATAAAACTAGCTAAGATTTGCTAACTTAGGACTCTGCATCTAGAATCTAATGTGCTTCCTTGTTAACCCTGTTTCGGGTGGGCATTTTTGGGAGCTGTAAAAGCATGGAGGGCTGGTAAAACTACTCATTCCCTGCATAAAACCTTGAATATTGAATGAAACTGCATGAAATTGGCAAAATGGTAGTACAGCATAAAAACAGCAGGGTGAGGTCTCGTGAAAAAAGGACATTATCACTACATAGTATAATAATTGCAAATTTCAGGCATGCTTAATCAAGGAAAATCAAGACTTGGTGATGCCATGGATAATTAACCAAAATTGTTCCATGAAACTTTGGTAATGATGCAACAACCAAATTAGACCAAAATGCCAACATCAAAAATAAGAATTTTGAAATTTTTGTTAGTATTTTTAACAACTGAATGGCCTATACCCAAGAATTAAAGTGTATGGTAGCATCCCACCTGCTATGACTATCCACAACACAACTACAGTTTTTCAAAACAGGAAAAAAATTGGCTGTTAGAATGTGCATAACTTTGAAAAATTGCAGTTTTGCCATTCTTTTTATTTCTAATAAAACTTTATCATAATTTTTGCAATAGCCACATAATAAAAAGCAGAGTTACCTGACTTTTTTCTGATCTTGAAACATTGAAGTCGGGTTTGAAGGAAAAAGTTTCCTTTCATCTGTTTAGTTTAGCATCATAGGTCACAGATTTTGAAATAAGGTCATTCATTTTACAATGGGGAATAGCGGTGGGAAAAATTGTTGGTAGGATCTTAGACTAAACTTGCTACTGATCTCATAAAAAACCAGACTTTTGATTCAGTTACTGACCCCAATCATATTCTTGAATGAATGATACAGATAACAGGGCAATGTATGAAGAAAAAAACGTATTTCCCCACAGATAAAAACAGACCTCATTGAAAACAGATTCACAATTTCCAGAAAAATGCTTTTTCTTAATTTAAAACCCATGAAGTTTCTTCCTTCCAAAGACTCTCTTCAGAGAAAAAATGCTATGAAAACACTCAATATTATAATAACTTTAGTTTCAGTTGATATATGATTTTTAAGGGATTTTTTCCAATGAAGTACAGACCAGACACCTGATACTTCTCATACTGATTTTAATTAGAAACTTCAAGTTGCTCTCAAAGTTTGATTCAAACAACTTGAAAATCTTTTTGAAAAATAATTTCCAACATCACCGCAAATTAAATTGGCAAAATATGTGTTTATCTTAACTAAAGCAAATCACACAGAAAAATAGAGATTTTAATGTATAACTTAAATTTCAATTAGAAAATCAATAAACCTCAAGATGGGATTCAAATTCAAATTATTCAAATATTAATTTGAAATAAACGTTATAATTTAATTTTTTTAGTGATACTGAAATAATCAGAATGAGACAGAAAACCCACTTTTCAGGTCATTTTTAGAAAGCTACAAATGTGAGGAGACAGAACCACCAGTTTTGGTCATGGTTTAATGAAATTATTGGTTATGTGACTTTCATCCCCAACCTATACTGACTTTCTTGACCAAATATCATTGGAAATCTCTGGTCCTTCTTTCAGTGATAACCTTTTAAAATCACAAAACCTTTTAATATCATTTTTATAAACCTCTGGGCAGCTTTAATTCCAGAGATAATGCATGTTTTTGATGATCAAAACATTATTTTCTGAATATTACTGCAATATTCAGGATTAAAAAATCAGGTCTTATTAGCAAAAAAAAAAGAATGCTTTCTTGAGCCTTGAATCTGACTAAAAACTAGAAAGCTGCTTGAGACAAATGTTAATGTAATTTAATTCTCCTTAGAAGCAAAAATTTGGTTTTTATGTGTGTTGAGAGTTATTGGATAACTGATTCACAATTTCTAAATCATTTGCATTATTTTCAAATACACAATAAAAAATAATTTCTGATGACAAATTAAGAAAAACCAGCTTAAAAAACAGTCTGTGCCTTTCCAACAAAAAAGAAAGAAATTAGATTTAACTGCAAAATGATAAATTAACAATCAAAGTGAATTTAAGGTGAAAATACAGGTCAGGTTCATTTGAAATTGCAGGGATATAAAGCTGGACATATATCAAGGTTTTTATATCAATAACAATTATCATATAGTTATTAATTTGACCATTCCTCTACAAGAATATTTTTTGGAAACTTAATTCAGCTCAACAGTTTCAGACTAAGACCCAAAATCATAGGCATTTTTTAAATTTCTATAATGCCACAAGCTTTAGAAAGGGGCCTAAGATACTAGCTTTTCATTTTACTTAGAGAGAGCGTTGAACCTAAAGAAAAAAAAATGAAAGGGGCTGGAGCCGTCTTGTCAATTTGACCAGTGCAATCGCTTACTCACAACTGACACACAGGCAGTTGTAAAATAACCTTTTTTATCACGCGTGCAAAGTATTGTTTTCTATAAAATAAAAGAAACGGTTTTTTCAATCATGTTTTTAGATACCTTTTATGAATATTCTTTACCACAATTCTTGATAAAAAGTCTTAATGAACACTCTATAAGTCTTAAGTCTCTATTGTTGTAAATTATTATTTTTATTTAAAAAAAGGCTTGTCTCTGAATTTCAATCTCATTCATTTATCATTCTTTAAAAAAAAAGACATGTCAAGACTTAATACATGAAAACAGTTTTGTTTGTGCAACAAGTGGGCAATTTAAAAAAAAAAAACATTTCCTTTTTTGGGCGGGGTAGAAGTTCATCAAAAACTTGATTCTAATTGGCAATGAAAAACAGTTATCTTTTTAAGAATGAACCAAAATTGTGTCTTTAATGGCTAAAAATTAACAAATGAAATAACAGCTTTTGAGAACTTCTACACAACTCCCTTTTCAATAGAGAATCAGAAATCAAATGCATAAAGCTTATTTTCATCACAAACATTGTTTATAACTCAAAAAACTTTTAACATATCAGCGACAAAATATTCTGTTTAGTTCGTTTAGTTTGGTAAACTTTGTACTAAAGGTTTCTTCTCTTTATAAGGCTTGTTTGTCGTTTAAGTTTTATTACGACCCGAAAAACCTTGTAAGGTAGTTATATATTTTTATAAAGTTTGTTTGAAAATCCTGTTTTGTAGAGCAAAGCACAAATTATCACGAGCGCAATAATTGAAAAAATATTTCAATGGAAAGAATGAATGGTCTATTAAATAAAAAAGCGTGATATGTTTTTGATAAGGAATGAAGAAAGAAAGATTCATATACAGAAACTGATAAACGTAAAATCACAGGAAGATGACATCTTTTTCAAAATGAATTTATTTTCAACAACTGTATTTTTAGACTTCTGGAGTAACTTGAGAAAAGTGTTAAAGCTAAGCAAATCAAACATCTTTCTTGATCACGTTCACAAACCAAGGTACGAATCTTGACATCAAGAAAGTAAGTTTGGCACAAAAGTCTAAGCCTTGAGATTCACCTTCGGGAGTGACGCTTGATTTCATGTTTGGGGTTGACAATATAATACGTCTCCCAGTGCAAAACTTTTGCTATTCAAGAACGTTTTAAAAAACATCTGCCATGCTTAGATATTTGAGAAAATGTTTTTTAGACCCTACGGAACCTATCTTGACCATAACTTAAAGGTTCATATTTCTTTTCCTGACATATTTTTTGGATCGTGCAGACAACATAGTAATAATCACATTCTACCAGCACGCTAAGCTGCACAGGCAGAGATTTTCAAAATGAGAAGACTGCTGTAGACAAGCAACATAAAATATTTTGGTTATTAATTAGCACCCCTACCAGCAGACTGTCTAATTAAAATTAAAATCCAAAAACTTTTAATAAAAATAGATTTGATATGAAAACCTAAAAACATACTCATCAATAATTGTTTTGTCTGCTTGAATAGCCTCAATGATTTTATGATCAAAGAAAACTTCTTCCATGGCACCACCTTTGGATTTGAAATAATAAATATTTTGATTTTCAGCAGCATGCAACTCTATCCACTCAATGTTTTGATTAGACTCCCAAAACTTCTCTATTAAATGAAGCTTATCACTGTGTGATTTCATAACTAAATAAAGTTTTGAAGTGGCCCTTGTGAAGCACTTGATGAGACGATAATATAAAACCTCTTGCCCCAACTCAAAAACAAAGATAAAAGTTTCAAACTCAAGCCCTCTAACTGAAGCGTAGTCTGTCAATAAAAATTCACTTCTTCTTTCCACAAATGAAGATATTTCTGTCGTCCAGTTAACATTTTGATGAATTAACAATTTGTAAACCCCATTAAAATAATATTTATCAAAAGTACAAATTACAACTCTTTCTTTTTTGTCTTTGAAGACAGGAAAAAGGTTTGATAAGATTAATAGGGTAGAATCAATGTTTGAATATACTAAATGCTGTTTAAGTTTTGTCACATATAAACTGACTTTCCCACATGAGACATTGTGGCCAACAGTTTCACTTTTAACATACTTATATTTGCTCCGAAAGATGTTTCTACTTGGAAACCATCCTTCATTATAGAAAGATTGCATGATTCCTTCCCTATCCATGATTTTATTATCACTTGTGTAAGTATCAATATTTGCGCAGAATTCATATGGTTTACATTCTAGACATAAAATAGTTCCATTCACAAAATCAAGTATTTCCCGAGAGCTACGTAAGTCATGATTTAGTTGGTGCATTTGAAAACTTGTTCTATTTAGTAGCATCTCATATTGGAAACCTTGTGGTTCTATGTCACTTAGCATGTTTGGATCATACAAACTTTCAATATTTTCGTATTCCATTGGCTGAACACATATAACTATGTGACTTTGAGATAGTAAACCAATGATAGTTTCAATCTTCACAACTTCATGTTCAGTCAGATAAACGCCATTAAACTCATCTAGAAACAAATGCAAACGTCTGCCTTCCCATTTGCTAATGGATGACAATATATGGGATAGCAAAAAACCAATTCCTCTTGCATCACTAGTACACACCAATATATTCTTATCTGGATGATTATTCCTGAAACGTTTCATTTCTTCGATAGATTTTGACATTTGATCATGACAAACATAAAAGAATATATCATTATCATCACTTTGTTTCAAAACTTCTTTCAATCTGTGCTGCAATACAAGAGATTTACCAGAACCATAACTTCCCTTGATAATCATGTGTTTGTGAGGAGAATACAATATTTTCATTTGACAAGCATTCAAAAACACAAGTTTTTCAAGCTCTTTCATTTGGAACGGTGGATGAGCAGTGTATGTTGGAAATGAACTTGACTGTAAAGACATTTCACCAATAATGCTCTCTTGCAGGGTTTTAGAAATGTTTTCAACATGAGTAACTTCTGATGACACAAATTCATTTTTAATTTGTCGAAAAACATGGTTATTTGTGACAGCTCTTTCAAACCAAAATTTAAATGTTTTAATTGACATAAACATACTTTCTGGCAATAGTAAATAATTCAAAACACATTGTTTGCATTGAATCTTCTTGCTGTCTTTGTAGATTGAATTATCAATTAAAACCACACCCATGTGAACAACTGAATTGTTACATATACATTCATGAACACATTGTGCAAACTGTACTTCTTGCGAAAAACTGCTCAACATTTTCGACAAATTATTAATGTCATCACATATTTTAATATGCACCACAACATTATTATTTGAAAAGTAAGCCAGGATATGATTATTTGATTTTTCTTGTGGGAGTGCATATTCACCAAACTTTGCATAATGATTACGTAAACTATAACCTTTGAAAGCAAAACCACTATCGTTTGTTTCTTTTAAAAAACACTCAATGGTTTCGAGAATAGGGCATCGTTTTGTTTTGTTTACAGTGAAATCAAATGTTTTCATATCATGTAACAAAGAATAAGTATCAAAATATTTCATTCTTGATTCAAGAAATTCTTTATAATTTTGAAGTGAAATAATCTCTATATTATTGCCACCAACATTCACTTTAATTTGTCTTGTCTTGCTGAATGGCAGAATACTTTGTTTTTCATTGAAAATATGCTGATGAAAGATGAGAGCGCAACCATCAGCAATGCATGAATGATCTAAAGTGAAAAAAAGTCAACAAAAAAATTTCCAAGAACATAATAAATCACCATAACATATGGAGCATTAAAATGAAAATATCAAAAAAAGCCATAAAAGGAGTTATAATTAGTAAAATGTCAGATACTTAAAGCATTTGAAGAGAGCGTACTTTGATATGAATAATTTTTCCTAGGAGATTTCCCAGTCAAATACTGCTATGCCTTGATAAGTGCTCTGGGGCATATAAAATCATGGAGGATCTTGAGTGGGAGTTTGTTCTAGGCAACGCTAATTTAAGTAATAAAGATTCGGAAGCAATTCAAAAACATTCAAATTAATGTTTTCTTGAAGAAAACCAAAAAATTAGTTAAAGCTAAATTACTTTTGTGTTGTATTTTTGATCTTTATTGGTAAATTCCCTGGTATTCCGGAAATATTTTTGCCTATAATTCTAACAAGCATCCATTTAGGAAGCTGACTTGTTCTAATCAGAAATTAAATGATGGCTACTCATTTGATATCTGATCTTTTCTATTCAAAGCCAACCTATCGTTTGTGGCTAATACACCAATCAGCATATATTCTCTCAAGCTTTCTACTATTTACTAATTATATAAGCGAATATATAAAAACAAATAAAAACTTGGTATTAGATTACAGTAAGTAATAGTGCAGAATTAGATTAGTCTATTTCAACAAACATAAGTTTCAACAGCAACTATTGTCATATTTTTATCTTTCACTTAGATTTTTGTTTCTAAAGCATAAGATTCAAAAGAAAAAATATCACAAAACTTACAACTTGAGTCTGATGATTCTTGCATAAGCTGAGGGAAAACCGTTTCAATTTCTTTTATAACTAGATTACCATCATCAAAAAGTAAAAGAAATTTTTTCCAATATGTCCATGAATTATTGACAGGGTGTGGATGACAAAATTCTTTCATAACATTGTAACATCGATTGTAACAATCCGTATGTTCACATTCTACTTGGCGTATTTTCCATTCATCCAAATCAAGTATTCGAGCAAACCTTTTCCATTCCGATATTCGAGTGGCAATTTCATTACAAATATCTGAAAAACATTATGTAGAGAATGAAAATAAGTAAAAACATTAAAAAACTTTAATACATTAAAAATTTAAATTTTTAATAAAGTACCCTAGAAGTTTATAAACACTAAAAGTTAATATCATACTTTAAGAACGAACTATTTGCAAATCACTTTGAGGAAAGTGCATCAAGTATTAAGAAAGAATTCAGTAAAATCATGATGTTACCAAAATCAGAGATTCATCCAAGCACTATCCACTGACCAAGTACAAAGGATTGAGTTTTTTTTGGTTTTGGTATGCAAACATCTTTCTTAGGTAGTGTAGAAAGATTCTGTCTTCCTCTACATCATGAATTTTCGCTTCTTTTTACTTTTATTATTGGATCAATTCATAATGCTTTTCATAGCATAGTCATAAAGGCATTGCAAGTTTGCAGTACAAGATTAAGGAGGTCAGAGGTATATAACATATCTCAAAAAGGTCAAGTTTTTTGTTGCTGAGAATAAAAATTAATGCGCATGCATTCAGCGTATGAGCATTGCCTTATTTTAGCTTCCTAAAACTTTTTAGTTAATCAGGATTCAGTTGAAAAGTTCAATCTAGGAGTGAGTTCTGATGGTCGTTAAAAGGAGGTCAAAAAGTGCTTGAATAAATCCCTGGCAAAATGTTTAAATAATTACAAAAACTTATCATTGAAAATGTAAAAATTATAATTTCATTAAATTCTCAGGAAAAATTCTCTGATAGCTTGTTTTAGTCTCTAAAAACAAAAAGATTATAGTAATTCAACAACAAAGAGATTTCATCTGCATTCAAAATTTGTTTTGTTTTTAAAATAATTCTGACAAAGAAATTGATCATGATGGGGGGGGGAGGCGATGTTGGTTAAAGTTTTGACCCTCCTCCCAACCACGTTTATCCTCTCTCCCTTGCTTACAGCAAAAAGTCTTCTTTGGTAGAAAAGAATTATATCTTGCAAACTATCATCATCTACAGTCTATCAATTGCCTAATGCTAGCCTGCTTAAAACCTTCCGTAGTTTTAGGTGACCTATTACCAGATATTAATCAGATATTAACCAGCTATTAACCTATTACCAGTTATTGTGATTTTACTCTTTGAGCATTTCAAGTTTATTTCATGAAAAGGACAAAAAACAAACAGGATTACCTAACATAATATGAACGGAGAAAAAAAAAAAAGAAAATGAAAAATGAAATTGCATTTTACACTTACTAAAATCTTTTCCATATCTTGACAGGTTTTTCAACTTGAGGTCGAAAACTGAAGGGAAAAAGTAAATAAGTATAGTTAATTTAGTGCATAAATAAACAGTTGCTGGTTTAACAGCTTAGCAAGCAATGCATATCAAAAATTTTGGCATTAATTAGTTTCACCAGGAAACTACAAAAGTAGATCCTTCTGTTTTTGTACTTAGTTAACTCTGTTATTTTTCTTTTAATGTTTAGTTACTTTATTTTTAATGTATTTTTGCTGAAAAAAGCGTCAATGATGATGATGATGATGATGATGATGATGATAATAATAATATCAATACTACTAATAATAATAAAAATAGCAAACAATAGCAATACATTTTCACAATGTAATCCTGCAAATAGATACCCAGGGCTCTTATTGATATATTTCCAATTTATGAGAGGATGCTTATTGGAGGGGAGTTAAAAGAGATAGCTGTTTATCAAGGGGTTATTGCAAAAACTATTTCTAGGGGGGAGGGGTTTACTATACTTCAAGAGGGGGCTTTCATAAAAGGTTGGCATTTATTTATTCAAAACACTAAATAAGTTTGATCGAAAAGAATAGTAAAGAAAACAGGTACTGAGAGAAAAATTATCAAAATTATAAACAGAACATACAATTAATATCTGTAGATTTGACACCAGGAAAAGTTTGTTCAATATAACTGATTACGTTTTCGTTGTTGGTAGCAGAAAGTATTTCTTTCAAGAACATCCATGATAAGTTCTGTATGCATGTTAATGAATTACTGAATAATTTGCTGTCGATACCCAACAATCTTGCAATATTCTCCCAATCTCCTATCTTTTTACTGATTTCTTTTAATAAATCATTATTTTTATTCATTGCTAAAAATAAATATGCATAATCAAATATGTGAAATTTCAAATTTTCGGAAATAAGTTACTATACTCTCAATTTTAAAAAACCGAGATCTTATGAATTCTCATTATCTCACATTTTTATAGATAAATTTTACAAAAAGTGGTGGCCTGGTGAAATTCAAGCAAAAATAAAAGATCATAAAACCTGGCAAAAATAAGGGTCATCAGCAAACCAATCGAACAATCATACAAGCTGAATTATGAGGTAGTATACTTAACACTTAACGCATCAAATACCACACATTTATTTAAAAAAGATACTTATTTAAGTTTAAATGATTATACTGAACAGAAAAAGTTTGATATATTTTAAACAAAGTTTTTATTAATTTTGTCATACTTATTCCCTGGAGATTCTGTGATTGAATTCACAAGTGTATTAAGCAAATTTTTGTTTTTTCTAAGTCACTGGAGTTAATCTGTTTTGAAAGCAAAACATAAATGTTAATGGTAAGCAAATAAACTTGTTTTTCAGAGCTTACGTATAATTTTCAGAAAATAATCTCATGATACTAAACCATTGATTATACTCTCTGGTTTAAATAGAAAAAATTCCAAACACCTTCCAAACAAAATTGCATAGAGAAATGAAAGCACTTATTTTAGGAGGAAAAATACTGTACAAATAGGAATTCTAGAAAACACTCCTAGAAAACAATTTTAGGACTTTGATAGTATAAAAATAATAACATTTATTTGAAAAAATACAATACTAAAATGCCTACCAAATTTACATTTAATTCAAGATAACAGCAACATACATTGAGAAGCATGTTATTAAATAATAAATATTCATAGATACAAATTTATTACAAAACAATTAAAAATAAAATATATCGCAAAACGAATGATAATATATAGCAAAATAAATTACATTACCTTTACATAAAACATGCATTGAACTACATTGCATTACCTGATACCATATATGCAGTTACAAGGTGAAAAAATTCATATTTTTCAAATAAATACGTAAAATTGACTATTTTTTTCTCAGCCCTCCGCTCCTTATCTCAATTAAAAATCATAATTATTCTACTGCATAAAAAAGCAAACTTTCTTTACCACATTAGGAAGTAACTAAAAAGCATATAGTGTTTCAAAATGTTTTGCAATTGCTGCATGATTTAATGTTTTATGAGATTCATTTTGAAGTAATGAGAAAATGAGGAAACAAAAACATTTGGTATTCAGAGAAAACATAATAACCTAAAAAATGAAAGTTCAAAAACAAGTACTGCAAATGTAGACAAAGTAGAATGCCTTTGTAAATATATTGTACTTTTAACTAATTTCCGATTTCGTGAATAGTGAATTTTAATTAAAACAATTTTATCTTTTTATGTTTATCTCCTAGATTATATTTTTGATGAAGCAAATGTGATCATCATAGGTTATGTTCTAAACAAAGTGCCTAGTTTACACACAGCGCCATATTCAGGGGGGGTCAAATAGGGCAACTGACCCCCTACTAAAAATGATCTGAATATACTAATTTTTAATATAATTTTTTTCTCAAAACTTTTTTTTAAATCTCTTTAAATATAATATTCTGTGCTATTTTTTGCATAAAATCTGTAAATAATATATTTAGGTTGTTTTTAACATTCCAATTCAATGTGTCATTGTGTTCCTGTAGAGTTTCAAATTCTTCGCTCCGCCCTCCTGTCATGCTGTTGTCCCGTGAAAATATTAGATTTTGCCTAACATTTTTACACCCACATAAAGGCAAAATGGCCGAATTCCAGCCACCCACATTCGGCAAAACAACGCCCAGATTCGGCAAGAACCCTCCTATTTTGATGATATTTTGAATTCACCGAATAAACTCTCAATTTTCCTTGACCCCCCTTACCTAATACGGGCATATAAAGACCCTCCTGTTTTGATGCTAATTTGATTTTTAAATCCGGAGAGCACGTTTTATTTTCAAACTCTAAGTGAAGATGGATAGTGCTTTGTTTGAAAGTGTATTGGAGTTCATAAAAAACGATGATATTATACATCTTACAGAAACAAAAAGCAAGCTAGGTGCTATCTTAGATAATGTTCGAAGGTTATCCAAGTTTGATTTGACGAATCTAATAGCAAGTAGAAATCTTACAAGAGATCTGTTTGCTGATAGGTTTATACCCAAAGATTTTTACAGTGGTAAAGAGGAAGGGAAAATTCTTGTTTCGCTGAGGTATGAAGAGTATGGTCATAGAATCTCAGTTTTGAATTTTTATTGTTCTCATTTATGGGCCCTGCATTTTTGACTCTGTGAAACTGAAATTTGGGAAAAGACCCCTTTTTCTACCTGCATTGAACTGGGTATACGCCCAAGATCTTCTGCGTGAGTTAGGCAGAATATTTAGTGGTTTGGCAGATTTGCGCACACAATCATGAAAGTAAAGTATTAGTTTCCTAGTTAACTTTTTTTTTCTTTCAGAAAGGTCCCTACTTTTGGTGTTGCTCAGGTTATTTACTTCTGACTTCCTTGACTCTGGCCCATGGCGTGGGTATAGACTCATTTCCGAGTCATGTGACTTGATGTCACATTGTTGTTTTTCCAAAATTTTTGGTTGGCAAAAAACACAGGCTCAAAGTGGAAAAATATAAACAATAGCTTTTATACCTAAATGTTGCTGGAGATATTCAGGAAGGATCTGATATTTTATAGATATTAACTCTCTGCAAAACATACTAAAGATTGAAATATTTTCTTTGGCTACATCAATTTAAAAACTTTTTACCAGGTCTGCATTTTTTGCCAACCAGGGCGTCCTTACCTGACAAATCGCGAAAAATCAAAACAAATAAAGTAACGACACAGAAATTAACATGGAATACACGCTGGTTTCTCTAAAGTCAACTTTCAAGTGATATCTAAACAACATGTATCTTAAAAATCATGTAAGTGTTTCCTTCCTTTCTCTTTGATGGATGGACGTGGTGTATATAAATCTACCAGTGTATGTACTGGCCAGAATAACGACAGGTCCTTATTTTGTTAGCATATAAAATTACTGGTCAAATGAAAATGGGTCTTTATTGTACTGGTTTGTAATTTTTCAATCTTAATCTGTGTAAACCAAGTTTTTAGTATATGTAACAATAGCATATTTTTTTGTTTTCTTTTTGTTACTTTATGAAAATGAAAAAATGGGCACATGAGCTATTTCTAAGTAAAAATTAAATATACTTTTTCCAGTGTCTTAAGGTGAAAAAAAAGATTTCACAAATTTGTTACATCAACAATAAAAAAGTTTAAATTTTGTTTTCAGATCAAGACCCGACGGCAGCTGTCTTTACAACGCAACTTCTATTGCTCTTTATGGAAATGATAAATGGTCAGACTATTTACGAATACTGACAAGTGTAGAACTTTATCTTAATCAAGACTTTTACTTAAACCACCCAGTATTTAGTAGAGCATATGATTCACAAAATTTAAAGCATTCAACTATTAGATCAATAGACACACTTTTCAGATTGTCATTAAAAAATTCCACAATTGACAGCTGTGTTAATGCTTTCAATATGCTGTTAAGTATGAAGCTATTAGTAATTGTAAAAAAAATGAATGGTCTAGCTTCATGTGCATACTTGGATTGTCTTCTGTTATTAAACAGAAAGTTCAGTCAGTATTTCCAGATTGTGGTGCATATCTTGACAAACTACTAAAAAACCAGTTAGTTATTCCGAGAAGTCGCTCACACAGTGAAGAAATTGTTTGTCTTTTATTTTGACGACAGAGTGAAATAACTATTTCGCAAGCATCTGGTGAAGTTTTTCAATCTAATCATTTTGTTTCATTGCTAGAAACATTTAAATCCAGGCGTAAATTGCCTGAGAATCCTAAAAAAAAGAGAACGAAGTTACAACTCCCTGATGCAAAAAAGATGAGTCAATCTACATTAAATTTTCCAAAAGCGTCTGTCACTAAGCATATTGAAACGGAAGTGAAGCCAGTATTAGCAGAGCCTATTCCTATGGAAACCAATAATTGGATATTGAAAATGTATCTTTAGAGGATGATGAAAATTTAATGAAAACATATCAAACAAACATGCAAGGGCATGGTAAATCAAATAACATTTTAAAGGATAAGTTGGATGTGAGTACATATAGGGACATTTGTATGAATGGAATCACTGATCTAGAGAAGTTTAATTTAATCAAGAATGTATTTATTCCAGACAGTAGTTATGACTTGCTTATAGATAGAAATTGTCTGACATTCCAATTTTCTTGTAATCAAACTAAATAAATCAATCAATAAAAAGAATCAAAACAGAATAGACACAAAACAAAGTCAGTTGAATTCACAACCTAGAAGCTATAAGGATACAGACTCACTCATTCCATGCAGTATATTAAATATTTCTACAAAAAGTACAATTCGTTATAAAATAAATCTGCTCTACATAAAATATTATGAACGGAAATTTACAAAATGCTACTTTATAAAGAAATTTAACATAAAAGATCTTTATAAAAGAAAACAGAGGATGCAATGCTGTATATTATGCTACAAACTCCATAGTTTGAAATTATTGAAAGGCTACTAGAGACAACAATAAAACAACATGATGCAGTTGTTGTTAATGAACAAATCATGGAAAACTATGTAAAGTGAAACTGCATAAATATAAAAAAAGCTTATGACTGTTACAAATTGATGACTTTTCTCTACAATGAACCAGTGCCTTGTTTAGGTCTTTTGTGAGTCAGAATATCAGATGCTTCCCCACCCCTAAGTGTTATGTTTATTGCATTTTTTAATTAGAAAAGGAGAAACTCATTTAGTTTTTATTGTCCCATTAATAGAAACCACACTCTGCCTTAATTCAAAAGTAAAGGCCCTGAAAAAAGGTATTCTTCTCTCAATACTTGGGATGAGCAGTTATGTAATAGAACCTAGCATAAAAAAAGATCGCAACTTAAAAAAATAAAAGAATGGTGTATGTGGTAGCAAGGTTTTGAAATATAATTCTAAAGAATGGTCATTTATTTTTAGCAAATTTCCATTGGTTGCTATCTAAGAGACAGCTTTTGTCTATGAAGTCTACAAACACAGGTCAACAAAAAATCATACAGGAAA